>OMLF01019397.1:0-33369 GCA_900302615.1 Holocentrus rufus
CTACCGGTGCTTCAAAGCAGCTGTTCTGTCCCTGTCACAGAAACAACAAAGTGTCCAGGCTTTCTTTGTATGTGTGTCAGTACAGCAGGGAGGTCCTCCTCCTGTCCTAAGCCTTCATCCCCCCGGTGCAGGACCCTCTCTCCTGACTCACTAATCTAATAAATCTGACAGCCTGGTCTAAGAGGCTTCTTGAAGGTCCTGTCTGTGGGACAAACATACTTCTCAGGTCTGCACCTTGAAGAAATATTATGTACCTTCTGAAATCTTTAACCATTTGCTGCTTTTCCTTGGATTGTAGTGTAGAACCACTCACTTTAACTACATACACACATCCACATTCATACTATTAATACTTGCCTATTGTTTTATATCGACAGTATTGTACTCTCTAATTGGATGGCTCCCCTTGGGCCTGGGCCCTTGCTGATTTTAAAATGTGTGACCCACTGCATGCAGAACATCTCTTCTTATTCAGTGTCATCATAATCACATAAACGCCTTTTCTCGTGCACATGTTTTCTCAGGCTGTGGTCTATCTGATGAGGTGCGTCTCTGCGGCCGCTGTGTATTGTAAAGATTTCAGGCCATGCTAATCGTGTTGGTGGGCTTACAGTAGTAACAGCAGCTTGATACAGCACACAGGATTATGGCCTGTTCTTCTCTGACCTAATTGACTTGATTAGTGCAGGGTTTAAAAATAAATGTGTGGTGACCCACTAGCTTTATTTTCAGGACTCATAGCAGCAGGTAATGATGGGCAGTGTCTTATAAACCTCTTAGTAACAGATACGGTAATTCCTGCTCTAATGAAGGCTCACATCAATTCAATTCCATTCAATTAACAGATTTGTAATGTTACCTCAAATATCAGATAAAAGTGAATGCAAACTTCTGTAGGTTCTCTAATTATATGTGTTTTTTCCCCTGTATCCATCCCCATCTCTGTTTCTATGTGTCTGCAGCCTGAGGAGTATGGACAGGAGGCCATGGAGGGCCAGGGAGAGACAATGTTGGAGCCAGAAGGGGAGACATATGATGACTCCCAGCAGGTAAGCACCCAACACATCACCTTCACAAAGCATGCTGGCTCTACATTCAGGTACGTCTTAGGGTTAGAACTGCGACATATGTCTTATACAAAAGGTTTGTTTGCAAAAAGGTATCATTTCAGTTGTGTTCATTTCTATAGACCAAGTTTTTTTCTAGGTAATATACATTTTTGCGACAAGATTTTGGATCATGGGTGCAGAAAGGTTATGTGAAGCATTACATTCGACCGTCAGTTCATTTAAAAAAACAAAAACAAAACAGGAATGACATTTTTCTGATTTTGCAAATTGTCATGCAATATCTTATAATATGTTTTGTCTTTTTCTCTTACACTACTGGTCAGCATGAAAGAGTTAAACTTTGAGTTAAGAGTTAAAGCTTTGGGTTGAGGGGGGGTGGTCCATTCATTTAGATGCACAGGGAGGCTCATCAGTATTCATCAACTGTACACGGTTACACATTTTAGCTGTATTGCATTTCAATAGTACTCCACTCTTGCCCTCCGCTTCTGTCCCACACAAACACTACAGCATAAACTGAGTTGATGCTTCTCTCCTTTGTAAATGAAAAGAGTGGGCTCGAGTTAACAAGCCAATTGCCACATAGAGTACGGTGAATAGCACCGCCTACATTTAGCACTGGATGTGTGTGCATGTGTGTGTGTGTGTGTGTGTGTGTGTGCGTATGAGAGGGAGAGAGAGAGAGGGAGAGCTGAGGACGGGTAGGAATCTGAGACAGATGGTTATTTTTGGAATTTGGCTAGCAAGGGCGAGACGAACTGTACCAAGCCCATTCCTTCTGAAACAGATCTTATATAGTAAAACAAAAATCACACTGCTTACATAATGGTGAGTGAGTGGTTTTGCAAGGAGCTGTAATGATTTAATCTACTGAGCCGGTTATCTTTATGGCCAAAAAGCCATTGTATTTTCCTCAGTTGGTATATTTTGCTGAAAGCTGCATATTAAAAACATCCAGAGCAGGCCCGAGTTGAAGTGGGATTTAAGATGAGAGATTTTGCGTGACCTGTAATAATTTTCAATTTATTCATTGCATTAGGTGGGATTTTCTTTTCATTCCCTTTTACTGCCTCCATCAACGGATTAATGTTTTAATCAGTTAAAGGAACAAAAAAAAAATGGAGCTGTGCCTCGAGATGCAAATTAAAAGTGAATTTCTCAGAGGCAGTAGCTTGTTCCATCCATGTCCTTCCTCCTCCATCTCTCTCTCTCTCTCCCCAGCTCCTCCGCAGCTCTCCCCCTCCCCCACCCTTTGCTACACCAGCAATGTGCTAGCTCAGTCTGAATGGGTGTGGTGATGACGTTCGTTGCCTCCGTGCATTGTGGGTAGTGTCAGGGTCTCCCTGCATTGCTGTAAATATGGAGTCTCACCGCTGTTGTCGACCGCAGAGCGAACCACTCTCTGTTTTTTGTCGCACCAAGCCTCCAGTGGCAGGGTGTAGAGAGAAAAATCCATCCCATCCACTATCGCACTTTGTTTTGTGACTACAGCAGATGACCCGAGTTCACTGCACAAACGGTAACCAGAGGCTGTTTTTTTGTGATGCTGTGTGTGGAGGAGGCTGATGCAGGGTTACAGGGATGCTGAGGATGTGCTCACGACACGTCCTTGAAGCTGATGAAAGCTTCTGCTGCCCTCTGCAGGGCGGAGAGAGGCACTGAACTGGCAGAGGAGCACAGTTGTAACACAGTGACGTCATTACCTACAACAGAGGGCTGTCGTGTTACCATAAGCCAGCAGATTCTGATTAAGTTAAATTACGGCGATATCTTGTTGAATTTAAATGTGCGTATTACATTTAAGTGAAAGTCTACTGTTGAATCCCTGACTTCCACTTAGAGCCTTCGCTGTGCTGCAGATGTGGTCTTCCTGTGTCTTAGGTCTGTTGTTTTTTTCCCAGGAGAGCCAGGACTACGAACCAGAGGCGTAAAAGCACCAGTCCAAACCGCCATCCAACCAGCAGCACAATAACATTTCTAACAATAAAAAGGACAAATGCTGAAACTAACACAATTATTCCCCTGTTGCAAAAAACTACAAAAAAAGAAGCATTCCCACTGAAAAATGTTCTTCCTTCAAGACAAATCTTTTATTATTATATATTGTAAATGTCATGTTATTAATGTAATGTGTTGGGTGTAGGTATTTACTGAGATGTAGGACTGTCCTCTTGGTCTCATTTCCTTGATTCCCTCCCAACGAAATGAGACCAGAGCCAGGGCTTGTGACTTTGTACTTTGTGTGTATCTGTATTTAGAAATGTGCAATAGATGTTCATCATCTTCCAATGAAACATTGGGAGTGGAAAAAATAAATAATAAGTCCGATTGCAAACAGATATGACTACAATAATATCCTCTAAGTGTCTACAATGCCTGTTTGTGGGTTTCTCTTTTGCATTTATTTTGAAAGCAAGTTATTTATTTAATGTTTTTGAAGTAAGAGTTTTATACATTGTATCTTTATAGTTGCTTGTGAAATCATTCCAGTAAATTATCTGTTAGAAATGGACAAAGTATACACGTTTGTGTGTGCGTGTGTGTTTGTGTGTACTGAAGATTTTAACAAGTTAAAGTCAATATATTATGTCTTGAAATCATAATGGTTGTCATATCAATATGTGCTTTAAATTGCAGGACTTGTCAATATAAAGGTTTATGTGTCAAGCCAGACAAACAAATCCTCTGTAAATAAAAAAAAAAAAGTGTGAAAAAAAAAAACAGTTGTTAGTGTTCTTTGATAACATTTAAAATGACAGGAGACATTGTCTAAATGAGCATGTGACCCACAGACAAAGATTTTCAAAGATTCAAAGATTTCCAAAGAACGTCATGTGTCCCATTCTGTTTTTTTCCTGCCAGTTTGTCCACATGAGGATCTATCACCTTTCATGCCTGCCTGCTTCTCTTTTCACCCGCTCTGTCTGGGGGTTTGTGCCTTGGTGGTGATGACAGGATGTGTAGAATATGCTGAGGTGGTCTGACCGGGCTCTGGCCCTTGGCAGGATGCTGCCATAGCTGGAATGCCAGTCTAATCAGGCCTCTTTGGGTGGGTTTTGTTTGGGTAATCCAGTTGGAACGTGCAGGCTTGGTGCTGTCAGGCCCAAACAGGGGCTATTAAACAGCCGGCCGTGCCACTGTCTGTTCAGACTGATGTGTGGGCACGGCAGGCGACGGGGACAAACACAGGAGCCATGGCCTCATTCAAGAAGTCCTTTGAGAGCCTGAAAGGCACCAGCCACTCGGCGGCTAAAGGAGTCTCAGATACTGCAGGTACAGTACTGTGGCATTACACGGAGTGGAGGAATTTAACAGAACTAATGCTGAAGTCTATTGGACAGAGGGGAAGTTTTCATTTTCACATGCATTTGTCTTTTTTTGGTGGAATAAAATAGATATGGCTAAAAAATGAAAAAGAGCAGATTAGGTTGCTTCCAAACATTTTTTTACTTAATGTATATCTGCAGACTGGTTTTTAAGGTGTACTGTTTGATGCAATGAAAGCACAATAGTTAAAGGCATTTTAAGTATGTAACAATGTGAGAAGTCCTCTTCAAAAGCTAAAAGTTAAGTGCAGTAGCTTGATGAGATTTTGTCTACTGAGGTCAGTGCCAGTAAGTCTCTGGTTTGTTTCCAGTCCACGCAGCTCAAGAAGCTGTGCAGCAGGTGGCAGAGTCCTCCAAAGAAACAGCCAACCTAGGTAGAGTGCATGTTTTGATCTGGTCTTTTAAGTTTCTCAAGGTATATTTTACTATTATTTTAAACAGACAAAGTGCTGTTGCTAGATTGCAGACACAAGCAGTCAGAGATTTGCTCCAAAACCAAATGTTTGACAGCTGAAAAATTAAAGATACACATACTAAAAAGTAAAGAAAATATAATACTATCTAAAGGAAACAGTGCTTAGGTTCTTAGTTGATAAGTGACTTAGCCCTGTTGCATTTTTATAATTATAATTTGATTCTAAGTAATTATTTATTGTATGTCAAGCTGAATATTTATCGTATGTTTGACTCTGACTCTTTTAAGCCTGTCAAGAAGCCGGCAGACAGACTCAAGCAGCCATAGGAAAAGCCGCGGACAAGACCACCGAAGCCATCAAGGACTTTGGACAGAAACTGGAGACCAAATGATCCCCATAATGTGAATAATCCTAATTGAAACCAGAGCCAACTTGTCTGATGACCTACGTTCTGTTTTAGTGTAGTAACAAATGTTGGAAAGGAAGTAAGTTGGCATCTGAAGATCTACAAAAGAAAAAAAAAAGAATGAAAAAAATTATACGTAGCAAACATTCCACAGGGAAAACTTTATAAATTGTCCTTTATTCCCCCCTTTTTACCCACCATTTCCCCAGTTGTAATACTTGCTTTATTTTTCAGTTGTTGAATTGATAGATTTTATTATATGTGACTATTTTGGGAAATAAAAACAGATATTAACTTTTTTTTCTCAAGTTCATGAAATTTGACATGATGCAACACAGAGAAATTACTATAAGGTGTTGACAAGTTGTACTAAATATGTACACACACACACACACACACACACACACACACACAACTATTGCTGCCTGTTCACTATTTGCGTCCTGTTGTGAGCTCAGATGATGCTTATCAATGAATCACCACGGTCATTATTATCCGCACTTTGCTGAGAAGAGGACCTTTGCTCGGCTCATGGCTCCTGATGAGAATGTGATCAGAGCTGTTTACCTTGGCCCTCACCAGCACACCTCCCTGCATCACACTACGGGTTGCTAGGCAACAGAACTCTGTGGCGACCAGGGATTGGTGGAAGCCTTTGAATTAATGGTGAGAATTCTGCTGTCAGTACACAGTGTTCTGGCCAAGCTGCAGCCCACTGCTACAGTATAGGAAGATTCATTAAATGAGTGGAATAAAGGTCTCAGTCCCATACAGTTACTTCAAGCCGGCAAAATTACTAAAGCTCTCCAAAAGCGTGAATCTTAGTGCGCAGAGGGGAGGGAGCAGAGGCTGAGAGAGATATGGCGGTTTACAAGTGTTGGTCTGTGTGGGAGTAACATATCTGCTTCCTCCAGGCTACGTCAGTGGTGCTCTCATGATATCAATGTGGTATTTCATGCGCTTTACACAGCAGGATACTGAGCATACAATTGAATAAAAACAAAAAAACCCTAATATTTTACAAATGTTCTCCCCAAAACCTGAGTCTTTGTTTTACGTACTTTTGTGGTCCTCTAGTGTTTGATGTTCTGCCTCCACGCACAAACAATTTGGTGTGGAGGGAGTGCATTTTGTTTTCTTTTTTGGCTTGTTTTTTTGTCTTGTGGCCGGTTAAAGTAAAGTGGCCTTCACAAAGACACTGTATGACTAACAGAAAGACAGTGATTGACGATTGCTGGAAGAAATCTTTCCTCCGCACTCTTTACCCTTCCCCTGGGAAACCCTCACACCAAGAACCTGCGCTGACATGGAAGCTTTTAGCACCATGATTTATCCCTCTTCTTAAATTATTTCTGCAAAGCCAGTACATGAAGTCATAGGTTTACCTCTCTGCATACAGTTAGCATTGTGTTGCTATGAGAACCTGGAGTTAATTACTATGATTTACCAATGATTAGAGAGCTGAACAGAGATTTTGTCATTACATTACCACTCACTGCCAGAACCCCACCGTGGTTTCCAGGGAAACTGGAAATCTGAAGCTTTTCAATAGACACAGCCACAGCTAAAGAGCGAGGATTGCCTAAGATAGATTCTTCTAGAGACAAACCTGTAGCCACTGCAATCAGTATCAATCAACAGGGGAGATATACGGACAGCTGTGTGTCTTGATGAACACTGAGATTTACAATGTTTGACCTAAATTTCAGAGTGAGGAGTGGAGAGACTTCAGTCTGACTTGGACTGTTGAGGTATGTCTGTGACTCTTAATTCTCTACAATCTGTTTCGTCTTGTTTGTTTTCACAGTTAAGATATGAGAACTAATCTGAATTCCTGTGCATGCTTACATGATTATGAGCTACAAGGGAACTTGAATGTGGGCTGCGTGGGAATATTTTTAGGGCAAAGTGCCAAATGAGACAATTGCCATCTGAGATATAATAAAATGCGAAGATAACCTAAGAAGCTAATAATTCACATGTAAAAGGGAATTTGAGCATGTGTATAAACATTGGCATTATCGTAGTTCACAATGTCCAGAATACTCTTGTTATAACTGTCAAAAATAAGCATGTGAATATTTTTTCTATTACGGGTAGCAGTGATGTAACTTGTGTGCATGTCAGTGTATGATGGAGCTAAAAAAAGAGTTTTGGTTCTTGACACTGATATTGTAACAACTTAGGACAGATATGATTGCATTTTTCATTATAAAAACAGAAAGACGAAGCTGATGTTTTGATAGCTGGTTATTAAAAATTGAACAGAGTGTCAGTGTTGTGCTGTGCTCTGCAGGTACCTGTGTGACTTTTATGCGGCGAGAGAATGGGGAGTCTTAAGGATGAGATGAGAGGTCTCGCGGAGGACCACCAGCGTTGTGAGATGACAGAAGTCGGGGAGTATCCACTCACCTCAGAGAGTAGCTGTGCCCCCGAGGGACCTCTGACAAAAACTAGCCATGAGTCAGCCACTCCAGAAGACTATCAGCCAAATCTCCACATGGATACCAGCCATGTCGAGGAGAGCCATGAGGACACAACATCCAAAGACCCAGTTACCCCAGCGGGCGACTGCAGTAATATCAATCATCCAGACTCTATACACGTAAAGGTCTGTACCCAAAGTGACATCATCCCTCTGACACAACAACCCGATGCTGATAAACCAACAGTGAGCCCATCGGCTACGCAGAACGAAGGGACAGTCTCAACCCAGTCAACTCCTGGAGATCTTTCCCCAACAGATCAAAGCACTGAAGCTCAGGGGGGAAACTCTGTGGACAAAGATCAGGGAACAGAGAAAGAAGCAGGGACCATAGATGCAATGCTGCCTATGTCACCTGTTCCCCCTTCCCCATTTTCTCCAGCTCCTGTGGGGCAGCACCACATGCGCACCCAGGTCAGCCTGGAAGTGGTCCAGTGTCAGTCTGCAGCTACCAGCCCCATGACCCCTCCGGAGGGGGATCAATCCTTCTTCTTCCCAAACTCTTTTGGGCGGTCCGGGGCTGTAGGAACAGAGACTAAAGATGCCGAGCTGCAGGTGGGCCAGCAGGTTGAGTTCTGCTCTGTTGCCACGTCACCCATGACCCCAAAAACACCAGCTTTCCCAGAGTTCAGCGTGAGAGAGGCAGGGCAGACGGAGGAGAAGATGAGAAAGAGTGTGGATCAGAGCCAAACTGAACATGTGCAAAAAGAGAGTTTCCCTGTCACAAAGAGTCCAGCTAAAGCTGAGTCAGACTTAATCCCAACTTTGAAATTTACCACACCAGAGGAGCTGAATGAAGAGATAGGCTTCAACTCAAATGCAGCTCCCTCTGCTGAGGTAACAGATTCACAAGTGCCACGGCAGGATTGTAAGCAGAGTGGACAGAGGATGGGAAGTATGGATCAAGACATTACGATCCTGGTGACCCACCATGGCAACACCGAGGAAGAGGACGAAGAAGGAGGGGCGACGACTGAACCGTCCATTGGGGTGGAGCTGGTGAAGATAGAAGAGTGTCACGAGGTCAGTGTAAACAGCGGTGAGGCTGAGGAGGGAGCCGCTGAAGGAAAGAGGGAGGGGGGAGAGGAAGATACCAAGAAAACGATCTCTGAGAAGAATGTCGACACAAACCAAATCAAAACTGAAGACCGCTCACAACCTCAAACAGATGCAGATCGTTTGCCCCAAAATCAGACATCTCAAGATTCAGGTGTCAAAGAAGATAAAGAAGATGCCTGTTTGAGTGAGGAGCTAAAAGACCAAACTGAGAGCTCCACGACAAAACCTCCTAGCTCCCCAGCTCCTTCCGGTCACCACCACATCCACACCCAGGTTAGCCTGGAAGTGGTCCAGTGTCACTCAGCGGCCACCAGCCCCATGACGCCTCCCGAGGGGGAACAAGCCTTCTACTTCCCGAATTCCTGTGGGAGGTCCGGGGCCGTAGGAACAGAGACGAAAGATGCTGAGCTGCAGGTGGGCCAGCAGGTTGAGTTTCGCTCCGTCGCTACAGCACCCATGACCCCGAGAACACCCATCACCACGGTTTTCCCAGAGATCAGGATGGAAGACAGAATAGAAGGGAAGATCGTGGAAGAGGAAGAAGACAGAAATGAGTCGGCGGCTACAGAGGGAGCAGAGGACAAGAAGGAAGAATCAATGGAGAAAGAGAAAGTCGTGGAAGACAAAAAGGCCGAGGCCGCAGCGGCAAATGAGGAAAAGAAGATGTGCAGGGAGGAATGTGAGGAGAAATGCGAGGAGCCGGTTCAGGAGGTGAGCTGGGACGAGAAGGGGATGACGTGGGAGGTGTACGGGGCCGTGGTGGAAGTCGCCGTGCTGGGCTCAGCCATCCAGAAGCACCTGGAGAAGCAGGTGAAGAAGCACAGGAAGCAGCCCTCTTTGCCTCCCCCTCCGCCGCTCAACCCCGCGGCCATCCCCCTCGCCTCAGGCTCAGCCCAGGGGTGCTCAGGCAAGGGACGGGCAGGGAAGAGAGGAGAGCGGGACGGCAAGGTGAGCCGACGCAGACGAAACCCCTTCCGCTTGCTGTTGCAGAACATACAGCAGCCACATTGCTGCTCCAGAGCCCACACCGCTGAGTAACTGCAGACTCAAGGCTAGCAGTGACTCCACTCTGTGCCGATTACGCAAAACACCTGGCTGTCTGACAGTCTTGGGAGAAAAAAAAAATTTGATGTGCTGTAAAATCACGACATCTACATCTGATCTGCGTGACAGTGATACAGTGCATCCACTCTGATTTATTTCATTGTAACACCTTCTCTTTACGGACAGTGAGAAACAAATGGTTTTCTCAGAGAAAAAAAAGCACAAGACAATTTCATATACAGCCTGTAATATAAAAACACCAGTAATCAAAGAAAGTGAGCCATGTTCTTTTTCTTGTTTTGTTTTGTTGTTTTTTTTATAACTTTTTCACAAATTTCTTGTGACTTTTGAAATGTGGTCAGTGCACAGTTACGAGAGAGACAAATAAAAAGCTTACATGTTTTTTTGAAAAATGGGGGTAATGTTTTTGAAAAATGGGGGTAATATGTGAGTCACATCTTACGCTATTTTCCTTTAATGAGTCCGTCTGCTGAAAGTTGAACTGTGAAAGCTTTTTTGTTTTATGCACTTGAAACAATATGAAGCCATGGCAACCATCTATCCTTTTTCTGG
This sequence comes from Holocentrus rufus, assembly GCA_900302615.1. Lineage (NCBI taxonomy): Eukaryota > Metazoa > Chordata > Actinopteri > Holocentriformes > Holocentridae > Holocentrus > Holocentrus rufus. Next base: position 10,380 of record OMLF01019397.1, read on the forward strand.
TTGCAAATGTTAGTTAGTATAGCTTTGACTGATAGATAAATGGTAGATAAGATGAATAGTGTGATGTCTGGGCCGATAATAATACAGCACAATCTTTCTCTTTAAGGACTGATAGTTGGAGGTCGTCTTGTTGAGGATGTATGGAAATAACAATTTAAATTGACTTAAGTGTTAGCCACCTTTATGTGTATGAGGAATCTCTACCATTAGTGCAGTCCTTTGAATGTCTTTTATTCTGCATATAATTTTGACGCAATATTTTAAGATATGTGTACTTTGTATTGTGAAAACTTTAAAAATGTACTTATGGCAATTGTACAATCACAGTCATTGAGTAAAGTAATAATTCCCAAATTGAGGGTATTCAGTCATTGCTACTTAAGTTAATTATCATCTTTGGTGATTCAGCTGTAAACCGTGTGATGAAAACAATTTTAAATGTGTTTCAATTCAGAGGTTCTTTAGCCAATAGTTAAAGTGTCATTGATGTTGGTGTTTATACATTAACTTTGGGGGCAAAGAAATTTGGGAGCAAAACCACATTTGTATGGATTTATTTTATTTAAAGATTGCACTTGTGATACATTCGTTTATATATCAATATACAATAAAACACTTAATTGAACTTTCAGTCTGCCCTCACAGGACTGTATGAGCTAAGCTTAGTCACATTGCATCAGATGAATATCTCAAGCTCAAAACAAAGACTGACTGATGAAACATGCAGAAAGCTAAACTGTGGCATAAACAGGAAAATAAAATATATTGAACAAAATGAACCAAACATTTTTTTAAACCATTGTATAATATATTCAAAAAAATAAAGTGATTCACATGTGCAACAACAAGAAATTGTTTTTCTTGTTTCCCCACAGCTTTTCAAGCTTTTGTTCATTTTACAGTATTTAGTCATTTTTATTTCATTTTTTATGTAAATACAATAGCATGTTAAAACTCTGGGTCAAAAGAAAGTACAATTCACATTACCAATATACAAAAACAACCAAACCAGATTTTATAAGATCACTACACTACATGGTAGTGCTATAATATTATCAGGAAGTATAACAATTTAAACCTACTGTCATCTGAAGAGAAATACTCAATTTTGATATTGCATTATTATTTTTACATGAACAGAAAAAGGTCATTTATTGGCCATGTTAGTTTTATGATCTTAGTTCCTATATACAAAATCCATTTCAATGGCACACTGCTGTCAATCTGAAAAGAAGGATATTTGAAGATTCATTCAAGTTCAGCCATATTTTTGTTTGATTAGCAGTTTGGTTACCATAGAGTCATGGGGAATAAGTTGTTTTTTTGTTGTTTTTTTTCACAGGTCTGTGGTGCTGAATGCAGGGTTGTCGTATCCTTGATTGACGGGGTCTTTCTTCTTGTCCCGCTGGGCGAGTGCAGCTCCCAGGGGCTCGATGTATTCTGGGTCCCCATCGTCTTCATCCTCCTCTTGGATGATCTGGTGGTGACGAGCAGACTCACTAGTATATGACTAATTATAATTACACTATCATGTATGTGCTAAACAGCATTCAGCCTTTCCAGTGCACTACAAAAAAGACTGTAATATTCATTCCAAATAGGACTGATGCTAAGTGATGAAGACGGATTTTCAAACTTAATCTCACCGTCATAGGCCTTGAATCCTTCTCAGACATCATCATGTCGACGTTATCGTCCAGAGAACTGAGGCTTGGGAGGAAAAGAACAAAACCGGATGCTATCAGTGTGAAATGCACAATGAGGAGCAGTATCGGTATCAACCATCATGCAGGATCAATCAAATTCTTACACGGCCAAATGGCAAAGAGAGAACAAAACAGGTTAGATCTTATTTTTTTTTCTTTCTAATCGAACCCAAATGAGTGTTTAGATTTGCGATTAGAAAGGAGGCCACATGTCATGTAGGGAACTGCAGGCCAGTTCTCTATCACAACGCAGGAATCATGCTGTAGTGAGCACACTGTGACAAAATGTTCAACTGGAGTCAATCCCAGTCTGTTAACCATCACGGCCACAAAGAGAAGAGCAAGGTTTCCGTGACGAGTGAAGAGAGCGCTATCTATAGACAGCGGACACAGCGGAGGGAAGCTTCTTTTTATACCTGATTTTGTCTGTGTTTGAGCTCTCCTCGTCGAAGCCCAGGTCTATGGCTGTGTCGATGTTGAGGTTGAGTACAGGGTTAGCTCTGTGAGGAAACAATGACACACACACACACACACACACACACAGTAAAAAACATTTTAAATCAGTTTATTGAACATGGGGGATGGAAAGCTGCGAGGAGGCTTTTTCTATTGGTAACCTAGAAAAAAGGAACTGCCTTAACTGTCTAAGTTTTTGACAGATTGGTTATTGATTTGGACGATGTGGTGTTCTCACCCCTCCATGGTGTATTTGTTGGTTCCAGGCACCACCGGGCCGCCGTGCTGGTTCTCAGTTGTCACCATGGATGCAAAATTCATGGCTTTCGCTGCCTTCAGCTTCGTCCTGTAGCTACAGTGTCATGTGAGTGGATCAGTAAAACACACACGTAACATACACTTTTGATAAGACTGAATTTTGGATACTTGGTGAGATAGGTAAACCCTGTTCTGTCCTGTCCTGCTCTCTTGTCCTGTCCTGTCAGACTCTGCCCTCCTGTGTTGTCCTTTCCTGTCCTGTCCTGTCCTTCCCTCTGTCCTTTTGTCCTGTCCTACTGTCTTTTGTCTTGTCTTGTCCTTTCCCATCCTGTCCTGTCCTGTCCTGCTCGTCCTGCCCTGCAGTCATGTCTTGTCCTATCCCGTCATTTCCCGTCTTGTTTTGTTTTGTCCTGTCCCGTCCTTCCCTCTGTCCCGTCTTGTCCTGTGCTATTGTGTCATTTCCTGTCTTGTCTTGTCCTGTCTGTCCATTTTGAGAATCTAAGTCCTTTTGCTTCCTCCACAGGTCCTTTCTTACTTTCTCCGAGTGCACACCAGGGAAATGGTGAGGACAACCAGCACGAGGATGAAGCCCCCCAGCAGACCCAGCAGGACGAACATAATAGGGTCTTGTTTTGGCTCCTCCACGGGAACATCGCCCTGAAACACAAGTGGAAAAGAAGATGGAGCTCAGAAATAAAGTCTGTAAGCATCACGTCAACATACCGGTGTCTGCAGGACTTTGAAACTTCCTTCATTTACATTGCATATACCGTCATGTTTGTTTTATATGAAGCTGCAATGATGACTTAACAAAATATATTCAAATTCAAATCAAATTAAACAAAAACATTGTTCTGTCTAACTGGCTGCTCTTTCGACGCCTTGGTTTTCTCCACGAAATCCCTCTGTATGAAATCAGATTATTCCAGTAAATTACATATTTGTTTTATTTTTGATTGATTGGTTGATTTTTGAGGGAACCTTGGAAGTAAAGTATACTAAGTATTGCAGTAATAAAGTAGGTCTTCATTTTAATGTTCTCAGGCACAACAAAAATTGCTATAATAAATATGTTAATTAGACCTATTTCAAAGCAATATTTAAATTATCACTTGTCTAAATTTTGGTCTTTCGTTTTCTGCTACTAATAAGTATACTAATATTAATAAGTCTTTTCACAATCAGCCCCATTAAATCAAATACTTCAACTACGTGTTTTTTTTTTGTTTTTTTTTTACAAATTTAGATAAACTGTCGCTCTATCTTTCTATATCAATAACTTGCTGTGAAATTACATGTGATCACAAATTATAAAAAAAAAAGAAACAAACAGTGACACTGTTTAACCACGTTTAACAGTAACAGTTTGCATATTTGACAGGAAATAATAAAGAAAGCAATTCAATTCAAGCAATTCAAGGTCATGTGAGGCTGCGATGATACAATAAATTAGTTAATGACTGACTGAGAGAACATGCTGCTCAGAAGTTTCAGCTTCAAAACTGCCATACTTACAATGTATATGAGGCCATACTGGTTCAGTACAGAATAATGAATAGGGTCTGAGAGCATCTTTTCCACAGCACTTGAGGTAAGGGCTGTCCCATTGAAGTAGACAAAATACGCCTCCATTATAGTGTCACCGTCATTCCTGAGTGAGGGATACAACTCAATCAAATCAATGCGTGATCAAAAATAAAATGTTGGACTGCAGATCTATGTTCAAAGACACAAAATCATCTTGTGTGGTTACAATTATCTACCATCTGTAAGTACAATATAGACATGACAGTTGTTGGGAAGTTGGCACCACCTACTGGACAAACTTAATCTATGTAAGATTCTTAACTTAGGGCTTCTGTTAATACCAGCAAAAAAAAACAAAAAACACATCAGATGAGTTGTGATATAACACAGACTGTAGAACTAGTTTGATGTAGGATGACAAATGCCTGATAATTTTCTCACCTGGTTTCTGTGCTTGCAGACTTGATGTCAGAGACTCGAACATCAGTGCCGGTAGCAGCTCTGAGTGCCCTGGGAACGGCAAAAACACAGTTACATACCGAAAAATAAAGACCCAGTGAGAAACGCCTCAGGTCAAAGAGTTTCTCAAACAAGAATCTGATCAAAGTGATATTTACATAAGTGGTGTGTGCACATTCTCTCACTTAAACATGACACAAGAGTAGTTACAGGATTCCAGTATATAATGTACAAACAACTTACTTAATTATATTGTCTTTGTTACTTAAAACTTCATAAACGGGAGATGTGAATCGAAGTTCGATTTTATACGATATGTCAACTGTGAAAATCTGCAACACAAGAAGAACAGGGGAGCTGGTAAAACAGAGTGCAGATGTACTGTCTGTCTAGAAGCTTCACATTCAGATGGGACAAGGCATTCAGCACGGGTAATGAATGAAAATAGTTTTGCATGATCTTAGTCACTCACCTCCAGTTCAGTGCTTGTGGAAAGGCCACCACTGTCAGTTGCAACTACTGTTACCAAGTACTTCCCTTTCAGGTCCGTCTTAAGCTCCTCAGTGGATCTGTAAAAAGGAAGAATAAACATGAAAGCTATGAATTCAATACACGCATATTAAGAGTAAAGTGAGAAGTGGCAAAATGATGTACTCACTGAATAGTTCCCTCATAAAAGTCCTTTTGCTGTGCGGTGATAGCCTCAAAGATGTCCCTCAAGGGATTTGTTTGGTTTTCGTTGTTTTGGAATTTCACTCCGGTTACTTTGAAGGTAATTTCCTTATTTACACCAGAATCACGGTCTGTAGCCTAAGTACAGTGGATGATACATAAAAAATCTTAAAACAATGCAAAGATAGAAAGCATGGCAAGTTACAAACAGATAGCAAGTTACAAATGACCAAAAATATCATAATAATATAAATATTTATACTCACGGTGACTCTTGCAACAGATGTCCCTGTATTTGCACTCTCTGACACCACAACTACAGACCAAACAAGGACATCAGAATTTAACTTACTGATGAAATAGTGTGACCAAGTTATATACAGCTGATTGTAACACTACATAACACTACCATGTTTTTCACAGAGATAACGAAAGCAGAACTTTCCTCATACACCGCAAAACATGTCCATCTTAACAAGTGTATGTATGTAGTGTCAAATTATTATTTTTGTTAAAAGTAGTGAAAATTTTCAAAATATCTCTTGAAATGACTTATTTGTATTGGACAAAAGTGAAACAATCTCACATCATTGGCAGATTTTGTTCACTTGTTAACACAGTTAACAGTAATAGTTCTCATACTTGTAGGTGACAATGACAGAAGCTGGTTAACGAAAGCATTTCACAAAGGTCACGTAATCCTCCATTTTTATATTAAATTTGTAAATGATTGACAGAGAGGAAGTGCTGCTCAGGTTACCTATGAAGAATTGACACATAATTCAAAATGTCGCTTCAAATCACTTATTTGTATTGGAGAAAAGTGAAATAATCATTGGCACATTCTTTTCACTTGTTCTGAGAAATATGACGTTTCAAGACTCAGTACTAGATTAAATGACTAGCTCAGATGAAGATTTTTGATATATACCCCGGTGCCCCCTTTTACAAGAAAAACAAACCAGGATAGTAACAATCATGCGATCTCACAAATACACTCACCATTTACAACATTTGAGGGAATGAATTCTGGAGCGTTGTCATTGATGTCTTCAATTTTGATCACCATTACTCCTGAAATTATTTAAAAATTGTGTTGAGAAATGTTCATAAGTACATTGTAATTTAATAATAGCAATAATAATACTACTAATATTATTACTACTAATAATAATCAACTTTTCATAACAACCAAGTTGGACTGCAAGAAGGGCAGCAGGACTACTTTGTGTGTGTGTGTGTGTGTGTGTGTGTGTGTGTGTGTGTGTGTGTGTGTGTGTGTGTACAGATCTGTCCGAGTAACGCAGTCCTGACCTGACGTGACACTGTTGTTCTCTCCTTTCTCTGTGTACTTGTCCACCACCTGAGCTTTCACTTCCGCCTGGTCACAGAGTTCATAATCCACGGTGTGCTCTGGGTTGAGTATGACTTCCCCCGTGGGCTCCACCAAAAACCAGCTGCAGGGTTCCCACGTCCCGCTGCACTGGCACCTGACGGATTCCAACTCGTAGACCAGTGAATGGTTTCCGTCCCTGTCCTCGGCTGAAAATTTCCCAAGAGCTCCGTCGATGCTGGTGTTCTCCTTCACCGTCACAGGGTTAGAGGGCAGGAACACAGGCCTCTCGTCGTTCACGTCCAACACCTCCACCTCCACCATCACAGTAGCTGTCTTCTGTTCCCGATCTGCCGCCTCCACCCGCAGCGTGAAACTCTTGCGATCGCCCTCGTAGTCCAGCTCCACGCCCTGGTCCACGGAGATGTTGCCCATGTATCCTACTTCTGCCTCATAGCTGGCAACCGTGAAACTGGCAACGCTTCCATCTATTATGCTGAAAGAAATGCGGTTGAAGCTTGAGGTTTGGTCCAAATCCTCAGCTTGGACGGAGCCGACAAATGCACCTGTTTGGTTGAGAAACAAAACAAATCATTTGGATCAGAAACATGACACACGGCTATGTTCAGCTGGAAATCATTCGCCGGTTGATGCTTACCTCTCTCCCCTTCCTTAACAGAGAATTTGTATGAGGCTGCTTTAAATACTGGAGCATTGTCATTGACATCCTAAAGGGAAACAAGGAAATTAATATTGGACCACGCTCATAATCCTGTGGTAACATCAGTATCAACATAGTTATAATTATTTGGTAGAAATTGCCCACGATTAAATCGATGGTCACTGTGACATTGGAGGTCCGAGGGGGGGTGCCCTTGTCAGTAGCAATTACAATCAGCTCAATCCCCCCATTCAGGTCAGGGTCCAAAGCCTCGCGGTCCAGTTCACCATTGTTTGTCAACACACCAGTGTCAGGGTTAATGGTGAAGTTCGCACTGTAGTCACTTGGCATTATTCCATACACAATTTTGCTGTTGTCCGTCTCTGTATCGTCTCCATCGATAGCCTGTCAGAGCAAGGGGAAGTTGAAGAAATGGCAAAGCAATTTCTAGTTTCATATTTCCATGGCAGGGATATTCCATCCACAACAATGTACTGTGTTTTTATTGTTTTATTTATTTTTATTTTTTTAAGAGTGAACTTTTTATGCATTTTTCTTTCTTGTTATGAACTCTGATACAATTTAAACATTAAAGGTTAAATTAAATAAATTTGTTAAGTGACTTTCAAAAGTTTTTAGAAACCAGACCAGCGTGGTATTATTGTCAGTGCGGATACAAACGATCCAATGGTGACTTTCAGGAGGGTAGCTATACTATGATTTCGGGTAAATGCACCTCAAGTTCAGGAACACATAATGTGGTTTTATGGATTTATTGTGAAGTCAACAAATTGTTGGGCCATTAGGAAATTAGCCATAGTGTCACACACTGACTCAACATGGAATCCAAAGTATAAAGTAACTATGAGACCGAAACAATTGTGCCATTGTTAGAAATCCACCTTTGGACACAGATAATTACCTCTATTGGAAGTTTCAATTGTCTACCCTCTTCAACAAACGCTACGTATTCGCCTCTGTAAAAAACAGGTGAGTTGTCGTTGATATCAATCAGAGTGATCTCTAGTACTGCTGTGCCAGTGTTGTTGCTCGTGTCCCTGGCTTGCAGAGTTGCTGAGTACAAAGATCTGACTTCACGGTCAATCAAAGAGCTGTTTTTCACATAGATTTCGCCTGTCGTTGGCCTCACATCAAAATAGCTGAGTCTGAAACACAAGCATATGAAATAGAAAAGTAAATGACCAACTGTTCAAATTTGATTGTCAGCTGCAAAGACAAAGCAAGGATAAAAGGCTATTCCAAGTGCACAGTGGCTGCATTTTATAATACCAATAATTGCATTTTGTGGAAACATACATGCTGTCTGGAAAAAGTGCGTAGGTGATTTTGCCTTGATCCATCGTGTCAACATCCACTGCCTGGGGAAAACAAAAAAACGTGTGCTCCTCTGAATACCAACTACACACAAGTTCAAATTGTTTTAGCCAAATCAAGATTGTAAAGGACTTACAGTAATCTCGGCAAATATTGTGTTAACAGCACTGTGTTCATCCACTTCTAGCTTATAGATATCGTTTGTGAATTTGGGGCTGTTGTCATTAACATCCTTGATGTTAATAGTAACCGTGGCAGTAGAGCGCAAGCTGGTGTCGTCTCGATCTTCTGCAATCACCTGCAACGTGAAACAAAGAGAGCGAATGAATTACACTTGCATTGTGTTTTGATGTAATAAACTAGAGTTCAAACAGGTTTGTTTGAGGAACAGATATACATAAAGTATATGATTGCAAAAAGACGTCACTCAGGTAACATTATTTATTACACATTTACTACACATCCTGCATGCTGGCTGACTGTAACTTACCATGGGTGTGTCTCAATATGTGCGTAGGAATAATTTCATGACAAAAGCTAAGCTTCGATATGTTATTTGTGCTGACTTAATAAGGCACTTGTGGCTGTTTTTTCCCCCTTACCTGCACAACCATCACTTCTTTTTCTTCAAAATCCAGTTTCTGGGAGTCCTTGACCATGAGCTGAACTTGTGCCTCTGAAATAGCAGATGGGGGATCCACAGAAAACACATCCTTGTCAGGTCCCTCTAGCATTAGTTGGATTCTGCCCCTCTGTAAAAGCCCAAAGAAGTCACGCTTGGTCATGAACGTCACTCAGCTCTCATCATTTGTCTTAAACTTTGCACGTACACCCCAGGAAAACCTCATGCGATTTGTCTGACCTCGTCCAGATCTCTGACCGTCATGTTGAGCTCTATAAATCCCCGCGAGTGCTCAGGGATTTCTCCTGTGAAGGTATTCATGGGTTCACATTTGTTCTCGTCTGTGCCGCCACATCGGTAAAACTCAGGCTTGTTGTCGTTTATGTCTTTGATGGTGATGTCCACATGTGCAGTGGCACTGGCCTCCTGCCCATGGATGTTTAGATTGGCCTCAGTGGCCTTTAACAGAAGAGAATAGAATAGAATAGAATATTACCAGTCAGTTAACTAGTACATTTTTGTATTACTTGGGGGAAAAAACTGTACCTTGACAATCAACGTGACAGCACCACCAACAACTTCTCGGTCAATGTCTGACTTTACAGATATGACACCATCGTCTTGTCCGATGTCAAACAGGCCAGGTACTGTGGAATCTGTCAAATGTGTGGGGGAAAAAGAATCAGTCGCCATCAACACGTCCACAGGAGCACTTCACTCACAAATGACTTTAAATTTTTGTGTTCTTCAAATTGTTGAGACTCACTTTCAATGCTATAGATGATCGTATCATCGATTCCTTTGTCTTGGTCTTCGGCAGTCACTGTAATCACAGACGTTCCCTGGAGACAAATAAATAAATATATTAATAGTTTTATGAAACAACAACCTGTTGGAAAATGTAGATACAGCAATGTAATGTGTCATGCCAGACTTAACACTTAATTTGAACTTCAGTGAGCCCAGAGCGGTCCCTTTTGGATCACCATTTGAAAACGATCAGTAATCCAGTTTGGCAAATGTTCTCTCTCCTATCATTTGCACTGAGTTAGCAGCACTTACCACACGAGAGCGTTCTTCCACCTCGCCTGAGTAAGGACCTAGGAATTTCGGATCGAGGTCTGGGAGGTCCACAACAGTCACGAAGGCATAAGCAATGGATGATTGGACGTTAAGTGGACTGTCGCACGGAGCTGCACCTCCACCATCCTGTTATGAGACAATTGCAATTGCAATTTATCAGTGTAATGCCTCCTATGGAAGGTTTTGTGTGCCATCGTCATAGACTAGTTAAGAGATTGATCATCATTGATGAAATACAGTATCAATTTTAAAAAAATATGAATGAAGAGTTTATTTATTCATTTCTTTATTTTTTATTATTCTTTATTTTTCTCATGTTTAAGCGATCTGTAATAATATATCACCTAAATGGTCTATACTTGTTACAGTGGCACACACCTAAGTACACACTTGTATATTATGTTAGTAAACTTATATTAAGCTGTCTGATGAATTGCATCACAGCACAACCTAGGACGTTAGGACATTATTGCTACTACACTGTATCCAGAGTAGCCTGTGTAAAAACTGTCAGTAAAAAGCAAAGATATAGTGCACTACACTACATTTTATGAGAAATGAGAAATACTTACAGATGCGTTTATCTTTAGCCGATAAAGAGGGCCCAGAGCATTATAATTTAGTTGTCCATTTAATGTGACTTCACCTGTAGTATCCCTGATGCTAAACAGACTGAATCCACTATTTGGAGTAACCTAAAAACGACAATGTAAATGATGTTTGAATAATTTTGTGGCATATCATAATAAAATATTAATGGGACACAGCATTTATTTATACATATACTTACCTCATCAATGTGATATTTCACAAAAGAAGCGATTGCAGTATCCTTATCTGTAGCTTTCACGGTGAACAGACTTGCACCATTGGGAGCATCCTGATAAAATGAATGGGAAAAATAGACAAAGACACACAAAATCAAACAAAATAATGCCACTCAGTCTTCACAGTTGTGCTTACAAATTTCAACATCATGAGGGGTGACAGAGGCTTAGAGGCTCACATTCAGTTCCTCATGAACATGGTCTATGTCATATTTACAGAAACTTCATGATATTTAGGAATAGTCACATTTCACTCTGCTAGGGAACAAAAAATGTTTGACTGAAATGAACTGAATGAATGAGGGTAACAGATCTTTTGTTTAGGTAGATAAGGAAAGTGTTCAGCAACTTCAATATGTTCAACTTACTTCTGGGACCGTTCGTTCATATGTAAAGCTCCCAAATTCAGGACGGTTGTCATTGGCATCTAATATTATTATTGGTATCTCCTTTGAATTCTGAAAGACAAAGCGTGATGAACAAAACATCTGTGAATACAGCAAAATAATGTAAAATTAAATATTTGGATTAACACTCACTGATAATTTACTTACTGATTGGTGAGGATCAGCAACAGTAACTGTGATTCTCATTAAAGCCAATGTCTACATACAAACAAACAACAAATAAATAAATAAATGAAGCTATTGACAACTTAAGGTTTTCAACTCTTGTATTTAAGAATATCATACGAATACCATAAGAATACCATACCTCTCTATCTAGTTTCTCTTTGACAGTTACAGTCCCTGTGTTTTGGTCAGCTGTGAAGTAGCGACCATCCTGGGTTGTCTCAATTTTATAAGTCAAAACGTCGTTGTCTGCATCAGTTGCATTTATTTGAAATGCAAAATTACCTATGACAACAATAAGAAGGGGACAGAAAATAGATGCAGTCAGTACAAAGCATAAATACTGAGGCATGACACATAAGTGAAATAATGTCTAGAAAATAAGTTGTTTGGCTGTTTCCAATGTTTCAAACAAACCAGCAACCAGAATTAATTCATATATACCTTGGGGGACATTTTCACACACTCGTTCAACAGTATTGCGGATTTCAGGAAGGGTATTTGCTGTAGGAACACCCAAAGGAAAGTTTAAATGTTATGCAGTGTGGTAAAAACATGCAGACAAAATGACAATTAAAGTTAACCGACTACACTCACCGTGAGTGAGGCTAACAAGACTAAAGAGCAGTATGCTTGCTGCAATCCGCCCCATGTCTGCAGCTGAAACTGAAACATAATGAAGGTGATCATGACATTTCTGAGAAAATTCAAACTTGTCTAACCTATGGCTGGCTACTGATACAGACACTAATATTGATTGCATAACACGTATAAAATAATTCAGCTGTGTAAAACAGCAATATCATCAGTCATGTAACATATATGCTTAGTTTCCTAACTACACAGCCCACAAGAAAATGACTTAGGTTCAATAAAGTTAAATCTAAAAGCCAGTGAGAGCAATTGTACCTGCATTACGAGAAGTTATATTTGACTCAAACACAGTATCACTGTCATAAATCTGAGTCATTAAGTTTTTCCAATGTGAACAAGAGCTAAGTCCACCGATTACTAAAAAATATGAATTGACTGAAATGAAGAGTAAACAACGTGGGCAGTTTCTACAATACACTTTGGTATCTTCCTGCTTCCTCAAAAAGAATATATTACAGTGACATATCTTTCAATTTATTCTGTGATTATTGAAAGACAAATACAGCTGTAGCCCACAACATACAATGTTCACCCTTGTAATATCCAAGACAGAAGAACAATTTATGTAGTTTCTTTAAAAATCTATTCTGTATTGTTAGTACATATGAAGAGGAAATCCATGTGTAATAGTCCATGGGTTATATCGCAACAAATACATTACACTTTACGTTTACTCGCAAAAAATGTATTCACATTAATACACACACTACAAAATGAGCAAAGCTCTGAGCAAACTTGTGAAGTAGGTAAATCTGATATTTAAAAAAAGTAGTCACACTTACCAGATGATGTTCAGAGAGGTGCTTCTCCCTGAGTGATGTGTGAAGACCTTTGCCTCTTCCTTCTGCCTGGTAATTATGGTCTCCAGCTGTAAACATTAATGATTAACACACACAAGGAATACACAGCCAATAACACTCAACCTCCTGCACGTATATATGTGTAAAAGCAAGATGTCACACCAAAACCGCTTACTGATTTTGGCACATAATCCGTGCTTCTGAAGCCAGGTGGATGACAATTACACAAACTAGCAAAATATCCTGGTACATGAAACAGCTAGGGACATGAGTCCAATCAAATTTGCAAAAAAACAAAAAACAAAAAAAAAAAAAAAACAAACCTCCAAATATCCAAGTGTTAGGATAAACTTTTAAAGCTATACACATAGCACCAATTCTCTCTACATAGAAGAAGTTATGGCTGTGTCTGCCTGGATAGTAATGAAAAGCAGGCCCCAACAAACTCCTCACCCAATCATTGGCTGGCCAGCCCCTTTAGCAGAACTGCATGGCAGCGTGCCATGTGGGGTCACCAGTGTCCAGCCTGGGGAGGGAAGACACATACCAGCAGCCCAGGAGCATCTGAACTGCTCCTTTGTTTTGACAGGGTGTTTCTGTTGTCATGGCATTAACAGTAGTCACTGTGCTTCCACTGAGAAAACATGATGTGACCAGGACTCATTCTGATATGTGTCTCATCAGAACCAAGCAGTGGACCAATGCCTTTCTCAGCAAGTACAGATCCATCCACCTCCCTAATGAGCTCTTCCCAATAAAATCCCCCTCCCCCTCCGGGCCGCCTGTCCTTGTAATTAAAGGGCACCACACAAAGGATTATCTTCTCTCGTATCCACCAGCTTCATTCATAATCATTTATTTTCCTCAAAACAAAAGCATGGCACTGAACTGCTTTGCTTTGACAGAAAATATACAACAATACTCGTTTCTATTCCCATGCTTTGGAATGGAGTCCTATACATGAAAACCGATTTGGACAACCTCACATTAATCAGCATTTTATGTAAGCACCAAACACTACTAAAAAGTTGCCAATTAACACTAAAAAGTTGTTTATTACTTCCAGAACGATTTTCTTCTTTGTTAAAGGACCCCATTTGGTGCCATGTAGGGCCTCTTTTTTTCAAACAGGTGGAACCATATAGTATCAAATGGTTCTTAATTGTTATTCACTGAAAATCACAAAGTGAAGAGAGAGAGAAGGGAAAATCAAAAGGGATACATGGCCATGGCAGAGATGCTTTCTGAATTTATTTCTGTTGTATTTTTTGGTTCAGTAGACAGAAAACAGTCAAAAGGAACAGGAAATATGGGAAAGAGATGACACAATCTGGACTAGAACTTGTAACAAGCATACAGCACACATCCCAACTCACTGAGCTCCACAGGAGGCGACTATACAAGCCTTTAGAAACATTAATGGAGTCTTTACACAGTACTTGAGAGTAGAGTAGAATAGTAAGCCTTTTAAATACTTTCAAAATTGCAACTATTTTAATAACCAATGGTACTGGGGGGAAAGAGTGCTTAGAACTATCAAAACAGTACTATCTTCTATACACCTAAGAGGACAAAAAATGAGAGCCATTTTAAAGGCTTGGTTTATAATATGTCAAGTGTTGAAAATTTCAGATATTAGTAAGCTCTGCCTGTCATATGTGGGCTAGCTGGAAGCTCAGTGTATTCAGTTGGCCTTTTTTTTTTTTTTTTTTTTTTTTTCCTACGTGATCATGAATGGAAAACCACTTCTCACACTGGTGAGAAGGGTTTTGTGTTTTGTTCAACAAACTCATTTAGGTTACACCAATGGCCAAGATGTGCCAGGAATCTGCTTCTCTAATCTTATCCATGTAGACTTTGGTTTATGACTTGCTGAACATAATTTTGTCACTCTTGACCCAGGAACAGAAATTTATAAATGGGCGGGAACATGGTAATAAAACATTACCAAATCAGTTACAGTAAACAGAAATGTACTATTCACACTTGGAGCATACAATGTGAACTGAAAAAATAACTCGCACATCAGCTGAGTGAGATCTGCTCGAATAAAAATGGCTAAACTCAATAACCCTGGGTAAAAAAAGCATGCTTAGCGTTTGTTTTGATGATATTACAAGCAGTGACAACAGGATAGGCCACCCATTTCACAGGTCAAGGGTGGTGCCGTTCCACCACCTACCCCGCCCTAAACAAGATCCCTTGCTGTTTCAGATGATAAACCAAACCCTGATAACTTATGACGTACACTGTGATCATGCATCATGGAAGGTGATCATGTAAGGATGGATGAGATAAGAATATGATTTAAAGCTGAAGAGATCAGTCCCATAGTTGAGCTACATTAACACTTGTGCCTATATCAACTTACTGATAAGTCTATTGTAGTGGAAATATATTACAGTATCAAATAAACAATAGTAGTTCTTGCTATGTCAGTGATACTGGGTATCAAAAGCATATCACCTATAGATCATGGCATAACTGACATATGTTATGTCTGAAGGCTAAACCAACTCATTTCTCCTATGGATTTTTATCATTCACTTCAAAGAATGTTAAAATGATGGCATTTGGCCGACTTGTTTGACTGCCAACTCAGCTGACTCCATCTTTTTACCCAGGCGTGGGAAATAAAGGCATAGGTTAAATATTAGCCAAAAGCCAATCTCACTGGTATATGAAAAATAAAATGAAATAAAATAAACTATAAGATTCTTGTAATATGCCAAAAGCGACTTATAGTATTGTCTGTGCTGGTACAATACATTCTAGTGACTAGTCATTAATGACTTTATTGTACTATTGTAATATACTACTTTATGGTATTTTTTTTTAAATCTATAGTAGCCTTTCACCAGGATACTATTCCTACCTGAAAGTATCTAGTTTTGCAGTGATATTTGTCTAACACTAATTCTAGGATTACAATAATCATTTTTCCTGAGGCAAACTTCATATGCTGCACTCCTACCAATCAACATGTAGGCTAAACTCAAACATGCATAGTCCAGATAGGATCTTCCCGTCATGATTTGTCCTGGCTAAAAGAGGCCTGTCCGCCACTTAACCGATAACCAGAATACAAATGAATGTTCTTAATAACCCACTCTTCACTTTTGAGACAAACTGTCACACTTTATCTGTCCATTACGGTAAAAATGGCAGGCTGGCGTGTGCTCTAGAAATACGCAGAAATGGGGGTGTAACGGGGAACTGCAGAAACCCTAAACAACCGTGGGGCTGGATTGCCACGGATGAAACGAAAAAGTGGAGATTACAGAAATATTTTAAGGGATTGCAAAGCCATACCACCGCGTAATACAACACAGAAAATGTTTTTATAATTACAGAACCTAATGTTTAGCACCTTTTTTACCATAGTGGTGAAATCCACGGAATGTTCCATACGGGAACCGCTGACCATAGGATGCCGCACTTAGCCTAACGAGATGTGAGAATTACAAGGAAATATATCACTGATCAGATGCTTGCATATTAACAATCAGGTAACTATAGTGTTGCTCTCGTTCTTGTCTTGTCTTGGCAGTATTTTGGAGATTTGCGGTGCGTGTTTATGGGAGATGGTTAGACGGGTTATTAGGGCTGTCATCCAGCTCAACCTCCAGCCCCTCCTTGTTTTGTGGCTACCGAGTGCGATGTTGTAATGTTTACATTTAGTCTATGGCTGCAAACCACTGCTGCTCGCCTTAGACAGCTTTCCATTAGGTCCATAGTTTGAGATGCATTCAAAAGGCTAGATCCGCTCTAATGCTTTACAGTGAGGTAATCGGAACAGGCGAAGAAATTATTTATTAACTCTTACTGGACACAATTGGGCCCAGTAGGTATAGGCCTATGTCTGATAATGCTCTACTGTCAGGTTTATTACAAAAAATCTTTTGCAAAGGTAATCGCTGGTCCATAGAAACATTTGAAAAATAAAACAGGGGCATTTTCATGCACTACCTGATGAACGAGGTTTTGCTCACTTGATCATGCAAGTGCAATATTACATAACCGGCTGGATATAGTCTGTAGTAGAACACAGTGGCCTGCAGTACAAGTCAAAACAGACTATGGGATACAGAGGAGTGTGACACATGGGCCTAAACCGAGGAAATGCATCGTGTTGTAGGGATACTGTAGTTATGTTTTCAATGAACTGTCACAAAATTAGCCGAAGGCCTGACAGGTTCTCACAAACTCCGTCAAATATGTTGTTTCCATGTTTTCACTTTGTGTGATTGTGTGTCTAAATGTTTGTAACTGCCTTGTGAATGTGTTTGGTTTGACAGGAAGGTTTGTCTAGCCTGTATGTGTACTACTTGACAAGTAGGCTATGCAAAGTTTGACATGTACATTGCCGACACATAGGGAGACATAGACATGATAACGTTTGCAGTTACAGTAAAATTAAGACTCGTGTTTTTGGTGAGGATTGAGAAACATAGATCATAAGTTGTGTAAACGCAGGTCAATTTGACATTATTAGGACGTTTTAGTTGAGAGGTTCGCAAACTTCATGCCAACGATCCCCAAATGGATAGCGCACATAAAAGGCATTTGAAAAGATTTTGCTCTATGGAAGTCTCATCTGAGAAGATACTGTACTTTGTTAATAGTTAGAAAAGGTAGCACAGATGTTTATACTGTGGATGGTGTGATAACCACCGCCAAAACACCCAGTCGGGAGAGAGAAACCTAAGGTAAGAATAGTACGTCTTAATCATCTGTCACTGGACAGACTTTAGTGAAATTGATCTGCCGGTATTTCTCGTTTTGTTGGGGAGGCACGGAGTCCTCACGGTGACCCTGCTTTTATACATAAAAGGCACAAACAGCAGCACGAACTGCTTACATGGATACCTTGTATCAGACTGTCTTATGTCTGCTGTCTGTGATTGGTGCGCCTTTATTGGTCCAAAAGGAAAGGAGGCGTGGCTTCCTCATAACAATACTGTTCAAGGACCATACACGCGCCAAGGAATGTTTTCAATTAAACATAAACTTAGAATCTTGCTTGGTAGCTAACGTTAGCTTCTTCGTGTTTTAACTGTATGACACGTTCATCTTAACTGCAGCTTAATTAGTTACCGATGTTGCGGATTTTGAGGACAACGGATGCCCCGTGTAGTTGAAAACAATTGTTAGCTGGCTAAGCAGAAAATAGTCAATCTTACGCTAACGCTAGCAAGCTAATATCAGCTCAAGGTTTCAGAAAGTAAGGGAAATTGGGGAAATCCCATCGGAGGAAAGGGCAGCCGAATAACAGAGTCAACAGTTAATTAGCGTAACGTTAACCGTTAACGCTACTCTCTGTCCGATGACTTCCGTCTACTGCATGTAAGGATAACTTGATGGGATACGACATTACCGAAGCTGAAACACCTGTCATCTCCCCTTCTCACCGAACAAGCAAACTAGCTAAGAAAGTAAGCTTTTGGCTGTTTTATTAGCCAGGTCACGTAGCGAGCTAATACTACCTGTTCAGTGTTTGTTGCTGGCTATTGTGCTAAATAACTGTGGAACGACTGTGCAGTGTTGCTTGAGCAAAATCTTCTAAACTTATGCCAGGTGTCTGATTAAATATCTTGCTAACAGTAATGTAACTGCAGCTGGTGAGTCCTGCTCTGTTGGACAAAGCGTTAGCTAGCATAGCTTGGCTAAAGTTAGCTCTTCCTCTTGAAGAGAGGGGACGTCGAATTTATCCTGATGATAACGAGCTAACGTTAACAGTCGTGACTTGTAAATGTGTCTCAGCTTCGGCCTGATGTGTGCATACCTCATACTTGTGTCTAAAATTGTGTAACTGCACCGTGGCCTCTAAGTTGCATTGTTGCAAGCGGTCCTGCTAGCCGACCACATCATCTTTTGTTGTTGCTTTGTCTCTTGAGCACATGGCTTTCCATGTTTTTGTTCATGCAGGCTACAGCGACCCCTATTAGGCAAAATACGTTTTTCTGTCACCGTGGCTCCATGTCTCTACTTCATTAGTTAACGTTACAGTTTTATATCGTTAGTAAAACATACCCGTGCGAGTTTTACACCGCACAGAGTGATTAAAATTAGTACTGGTTTACTGCAATATAATGTGCATATACCTCGCGTTATTCTGTAACACTTAGACTGTGTGACTTTTGATGCACGTATGGTTAACAAGCGGCTCTGTTGCAAGAAGTAGGGTTTGTGATTTGTGAACTGATGTTTTTTCACAGGGTTAAGACAATCAGAGGCAAAATACAAGTGCCTCCACTGTACGGTTTCCTTTCCCAGAACGTGACTCGTCTGCACGACGTCACCAATGCGACCATGGGAAATAGCAGTAAATAGGCTGCCACCAACAGCCCCCTTGAACCCCAGGAGGTTCCTTGGAGAGCCCTGCAACACCCCAGTGCATCTCAGGAGAAGGTAAAAATTCTCTAGCTTTTATCAATAAATACAGCCCTGACCACAACACACCTAAACAGACACCACTGATTCTTTATAAAAAGAGAACCAGATAGCGTACATATTATTGATATCATATGTACAGATATGACAGCTCTGTTTGGATTAAGTAGGGCACAATTAGAGTGCAGAATGTTTTAAAAGATCATATACATTTGTTGTTACTTTAAACCATCTTTGACATGGATTTTTGATATTCTCACATTTTGAATTTTTTTAGCTGATACTGTGCTACTCAAGTGCAAAGCTTATTAGTAGTTTGCAGTGGTAATGCACTAAACGGTATTTCTGTGCAGATTTTTTTTTTTTTTTTGGATGTAAAAATAACATGGTGTTCACTGCTCTTTCCTTGTCACTTTATAAGTTGATAAATACCCTAGTAAATGTATTAAATGTTTAATAGAATGTCTTTAACCATATGTTGTGATTTTCCTTTTCCTACATCATCTCACAGCCCACCCGTGAGACGCCAGTGGGGGAGACGAGACAGACCTGTACTGCACACTTCCCTAGTCCAGGATGAGAACTTCCATCATCTGCTTTTCTCCCAGCATCAGCAACAGGTTCCTTTAGATGAATCCAGACAATACAGCCACACCAGCACACCGCCACGCATGCTTCACCCTGCTGCTCACCTGCCTCAGCAGACCCCCATTATGGTGGATCTACATGACCAGGTAACAGGGGGAAAAACTTGGTGAATTTAACCTTTTACTGTCACGTCTCAACAAATGCATTTCTCACTAACACACAAAACCCAAATGATATATGAGATGTTGTTTGACAGTATGATGAGTACATTTTGGCAAAATGACTACTTATGGGTAGATTGTGAAATCACCCCATCTTCCCTGCTTTTTTCTCAAAAGATGCACCAGGGATCAGTTCCAATATCATACACAGTTACGACGGTGACGACCCATGGATTTCCCATCCACACCGGGCAACCCCTACCAGGGTGCAACACTCAGCAGCTCCCAGCATGCTCGGTAATGTTCAGCGGACAGCTCTCTCTGCTCTGCTGCCTTCCTCCTCCTGTGAGTTTGAAAAGGAAGAGCCCAAATGTCAGTGGTATCCATGTAGCACACCATACAAGCCATACACTCTGTCACCCTTCATGACTAACCAATAAGCTTCTGCTGCTGCTACTGTACATGATTTGTGGTTCCTACCTGATTTAAGAATTACGCAGCTCCAGAAAATATCATTTTGTCATAAGTTGGGGTCATTTTTAGTCAGCACTGAACATGTCTGAGGATTGTTATTGAGTAGCCTGGCATTTAGTGATATTGTCTTTGTCTGGGATATTGTCCATGCTATACTTTATATAATGTATTGCTTGTACATATATTTAAAACATGCTTTCATTATAACTGCCGTGGTGTGAATTAGTGCCAAAACAATTAGTCGATTGATTGATTACTCAATCAACAGAAAATTAATTGATTATAGTTTTGATGATCGATTAATTGCTTGTCATTTATCAAGTATAAACACTGAATATTTGCTGGTTACAGCTTCACAAATGCTAAGATTTGCTTGCTTTTCTCCATTTCATATCATTGTAAAATGAAAACTTTGGCGTTATTTTGGCTGCTGGTCAAACTAAGAAAGCAGCTTTAAGGCCTAATTTGGGCTCTGGTAAATTGTGGAGGGCATTTCACTTTATTTTTTACATTTGACAGAGGAAATAATTAATCGATTAATCAAAAAGATAATTGATAGATTGACAAATCATGTAGTTGGCAGTCCCTATGCGACTATTGAGAGAATTAAGAGAATTAGAGAATAACCTTTTGTTGATTTAGGCAAAGGCTGCTCCACAGTTTTGAATGTAAGAAAATCAGTCTTTGCTTTATCTACTGTCCTTATGTTATATAAATTAACGTCTGTTCTTGTGTTCCTTGCTCTTTCTCTTCAGCTCATCCAGGCATGCACCATGCAGCATATGCCAGTGTCTTACCAAGCCTTTCCACCCCTGATCTCCAGTGAGCATTTTATATTGCACCCAACCCCCTCTGTGCCCCCCCACCAGCCGCCGCACCTTACTCCTCTGAGCCAGTTTGTCCCTTTACAGCCTCAGCACCCACGCATGGTGAGTAGTCCACGCTACACACAGGTCATGTGTAGAATTGCACTACCAGTGGATATAAAGTATAATTACTTTTAGTTTGCGAGGTTCCATACAAGTGTGTAGTCTCCTTTCCCATATAGTATTGTTTGACAGTGTACATCCTCCCATCAGCCGATGATCATCTCATTTATCGCAGATGTGATCACATAATGTTTTCTATCTGACCTTTCTCTGTAATAGGCAAGTGCAAATAAACTGAATTCAATTAGTTCGCATTGCGATTGTAAAGTCACCTTTGTATGAGCTTACATCTGGCCTAACCAAATAAACAGGGAGAAGGCAGTGTAGTGTGCAGTCATGGTTTGCGGTGTCATGAAGGAAATAGCGTCACTGTTACGGTTTTAATTAATGGACTTGATTACTTGCTTACTGCGCTAAATACCAATGTTTTAGACAGGGCATGCTATTACTATGTCATTAATGCCGCCTTACTAGCTTCCAGAATAATATGCTGCATATTCATTGTGATACAGCTTTTGTCTAACACAGGGTCGCAGTGAGACCATTCAGTGTGATCCTTCATATTCAGCATGACTTTGACCTCAATGAAAATCAACTTGTGTATAATAGAGGTTTGGATTATTTATGGTTTGTTAAGGCCGCAGTCTGAAAATCATGTGCTAGGCTATAATTTAAATTAAGAAATTTAAAGAAAGGTACATTTCAAAAAGGCAAGGGAATTTGCACCAGGGATGGATTCAGCTCACTGCTGATCTGCTACGTATTTGTCCAGTTGCCCAACCCTACTCATAGCAGCCTTTTCCTTGGTGCATGTCTCTCTCTCCTCAGCCTCTACAGAGGGTAGAGAATGAAGTGGACCTTAGAGGGGACCAGCACCCATTAGGGACCTTCTCTTACCCTCCCTCTCATCACCCACCAGCGATGCCTCCGTCTCTGCCCCTACAGTATCTTCCTCAAGAGCCTCTGCATCAGGAGCTGCCCTTTGGAGTGGTAAGGCAGCCTCTAAGACCACTTCAGACCTTCATTTTCTTAGGAATCTGATAACATATACCCATGGCCTGCTTCACATTCATTCAACAGTAATCAGCTTCTTGCTCAAAGGCATGTTGACATGGATGTTGGGGAAAATGAAGTGTGTTTCTCATTCACTCTCCCCCCACCTAATATTTCCCAGCTGGTCCTGGATTTCAACCAGTGATGTTTTGATTACTTATTTTTGGTCAAGCTCTTCTGCTGCCTGCCAGCAATACACAGCAAAATGGAAGAAAAACATGCCACATGTGCCAGAAACGTCTGTTTTATTTAATTCCACTGACCTGTGTGCGGTTCGTCTCAGCCATATCCCCACATGCTGCCCCGGCGAGTGAGTGGACAGAGATACCGGTTACAGCAACCTCTACCCCCTCCACCACCCCCTCCATCCTACTATCCAGGCTTCCTCCCTTACTTCCTGTGAGTACCTACAGATGAACCCAGACAC
>OMLF01019397.1:36893-54245 GCA_900302615.1 Holocentrus rufus
ATTTAATGAGTTAAACCCACAGCTTTGAGAATTAACCTATGTGTACATATCTATTCGCTGGCATATATTGTAAGTTAAAAAAAAAATCACTCAGGGCCTCTCGGTATATAAAAATAAAGGAAAACAGTCCATTTCAAATGGAAAGGACGCCATGAAAGGGGTATATTTGAATTTAGTTGGTTGTTTTCCTCAGACCATGAATAATTTAATGTAATCAATTCTAATATTCTGTTTTGTCAGGAGTAGTAGATATTACATCATTTAAAGACAGGCATGCAAGAAAAAAAATCAGTAAAGATGTTATGAATATTCACAGAAAAGAGGCAATGTATACACTGCAACTCATTACAAGTGTATTATTCAAACCTGTTTAACTTTTGTTCTTGTACTCGAACCACATGTTCAAACATAGCGGTTGTGATCCCATTTCTAAATGTGCCATGGTGCACACTATCCTACCTAAGTCACTTCCAAAACTACTTCAAAGGTGTTTGCATGACTTAAAAAAAAATAAAAAAGTAAAACAAGCGTGTTATAAGTGGAGGATATCTAGAAACCTGGTGGGGACCTATTTAATGGTGCACAATATGCATGCTTGTCGACCAGATCCCAACTGATTTTTAGCTCTAGTTGGCTTTGGGTTATGGGGGTTTGGATCTTAATGCTCAGCTGATAACTGCCATGCATTGTACTGCACACATTTGTAATAGAACTGAATGACTACAAGATTTTATTGCGCTAACTTCATTTTATAGGAGAAAAAAAAGAAAAAAAAACATTGAAAAAAAAAAGCTGGTCTTGAACCCAGGATTTGAAGATTCTTGAATACATTGTGTTATTGTTATTGCCCTAATGACTGAAAATTACATGCTCTGAAACTACTGTAGTTTATCAAAAGCCATAGTGAAAAGGTGCTAGATGTTCTGCTTTAGGTATGATAACTTTCACTTGCGTGAATGCAATAGTCTGTCATGGATCCCATGTATTACTAAAGCATGTTGTACTAATACCCCTAAACAATGTCAGTGAAGATCAATATAGTTTAAGGAATAAAAAATAAATAAAATGTTGTCATACTTATTTCAGTGTAGTACTGTATCTGCCTATCGGGCTCTTGCTCTCAGTGTATCAATATCTTAAAATGTATTGTTCACATCTAGATACCTTAATTCACTTAAATTTTTAGCACTATTATTTTGGGAGTAAGTATTTAATTGACAGTATCCAGCTACCCTATTAAATACAATGAAAAGAGAAGCTCCCATTAAGACCTAAGTAATCACAAATTTTTTAAAAAGACAACTGAGAATAGAGTCTTGTAGTCTTTCTGTTAAAAGATTTATCGAATTATCTCACAGCTTGTGTGGTGCAAAAATGTGTTCCAATAAGCAGCTAAAATTTATTTAGGATTTGTGATTGATTGCTCCGTAGATGCCATTTATTGTTTACCAATGATTTTTGCTGTGGTGGGATAGTGGTTTACTGTTCTTACTCCCCCTGGCCTCTAGGGGTCCTTGCCTGAACACCAGACTACCCACCCGCCAACAGAGCCAGGGGCATGTGTTCTGTGTTAGGCAGATATTTTGCTTTGGTACTTGCACATTTACAGTTACCTCATTTTTTCCATGTTTGTATTGGGGTGGGGGAGGGGGGTGCAGGGGGAGAAAACCAACTAATATATATTATATATAGGAAATGGTTCTTATTAATGTTATAATTTTTCATTCCATTGGAATCATATTGTTTGTAGCATTTAACATACCTAGTTATAGTGTATTATATATACATCTGTATACTGTTTGAAATTTTTAAGATTTGTACTTTTTTTAAATGAAAGTTGCTAGTTATGCTTTACCAAGTAGTGCAATCATATTTTTTTTTTAATTGTTGTGGCTGATTTGAGAGGGTTGTTCACTAATAAATGTATGATGTATACCAATATCACACTTCTGTCAGTGTGTTATGACTTTAAGGCATTTAAAGGTGTTAGAAAAAAAAAAAAAAAGAAAAGCTAATCAGTAAGTTTTTGGCCCATGTCCCCAAATGCACTAAAAATGACAAATGCCATTATTAAAGTTTGTCATTGTCAAAATTGTCATCTCCACTATTTTCACTTCTTATAAATATTTGTTTTCCATCAGGATTGTTCAAGTCAAAGGTGGCTATCGAATCAGTAATCTTAAACGTTTATTCTTGAGTGAGGGTGCCTGAAGCACCCTGATGCACCTTGTTACCACAAGTTTGACTGCAAATGCTGTACATTCTCAATGAATCCACATTTTTAAAATGTTTAATTTATAGTTGGAAAATTACATCTTTACATGACGAGCCCATTCAGATGTTAGACAGGCAAAATAGGCATCTATGAGTAACCACAGGCACACTATGGGCAGACTCGTACTATACTAGATACAGCCACATGTAAAAGCTGTGGCTTCCTTTCAATATTTCATTTTAAACTTTGTAATGAGCTTGAGGCAGTCAACCTCTTAACATAGCAACCAACCTGCATTTGGTCATCTTATGACACAGAAGAGTCAACTTGTTTGCATAAAAAAAGATCAAAAACAAATGTTAAGTATTGTGAATTTCAGGTTTGTTCTTAAATATCTAACTTATGTACAGGGCATGGCTCATTTGAAACAGGGTTCCCACATTCCCTTTATGTCCAAATCCACCAACCTGCTCCCTGAAGTATTACATTTGCTCTCCACAACAACATGGATTAACAATCATGGCAGTACCAAACCCAGCTTACACAATTATATGTATCGGTTACTGTGGAGAAAGCACATATGCAAACTTAAGGCAAAAAGGGTGTTGAATTGGGACAAATGGATCAAACATTAAGTCTTAAGTTTGTCTGACTTGAACAACAGCACAAAGAAAAAATAATAACCAGCGCATTCACACTACTGCTACACTCCATACATATCCATGCTGCATCCTACATGTATCAGTTTTGAGTACTATACAAACAGCCTCCCTCAGTTGCCCAAAATAATGAATTTAGAATCAGATTCTGGGTTTGCATGTAAGCTAAGCTACTGTTTCAGTACATTTCAGTACAATTAATCCTTTGGTGCAACAAATACAGCATAGGAAGGACGACTGACTTTGAGAAGAAAAAACAGGTAGCTAGGTACAGAAATGGGAAACAAACTCCTTCACTCTCACTGATACAAAGATGAGTTCAAGGAAGGACTTCAAGAAGTAATATTTATTTGATAAAATTCAAGACTTTCCAGGCTATTGGGAACCCTGTAAACACAACCAAATAAGGACTGGATGCAGGGCGGTTTAAAATTTTTCCAGGTTATGATTCTATTTCAATGATCCCTTGTGCATAATGGCCATTTAACAAAAGAAGAAAAAGGGGGGGAAAAACAGGGAGTGGGCAGGGTTGGAAAAAAAACGCATTTTCCACATAGAGGAGGTATGCAATCTGTTAATCGTCCGTAAGGTCCTGAACAAAAAGGACCTCGGAGCGGCTCAGTCCCGCCTCTTTCAGTGTTGGTGGGTTAGGCTGCTCCTCGGTTGGAAGGCAGGGCAAGACTCGGCGGGGGAAGTTTGTGACTATCTGAAACTTCTCTGGGGTTTCTTTCAAAGAGAAGAGGAAGTCGTATATTACCTGAGGAGGGAGGAAAAACATGTAAGTGATTGTGCTGATATGGTGTCCCAGTTACATAAGAAATGTAACATCTCTATAAAGATGCAATATTTAGATAAGTGGTTCACACACACTGTGCACCATGAGACAGTTTAGAAACATTTCACCGCATCTCAACGTAACTCAAAATTATCCCCAATTGTATATACAAACTACAGTATTTGGGTAAAAATGCTGCATTGTAAAAAAAAAAAGTGATTTTCTTTACATTTCAGAAGACACCCTTGTCCTTATTGTCACACCACATGAAAACAGCTGGATTATATTATTTGACCACCACACATGCATTGTCTGGATTACTTTGGTGCTCACCG
The DNA here is from genome assembly GCA_900302615.1 of Holocentrus rufus. NCBI lineage: Eukaryota > Metazoa > Chordata > Actinopteri > Holocentriformes > Holocentridae > Holocentrus > Holocentrus rufus. Next base: position 40,878 of record OMLF01019397.1, read on the forward strand.
TCAGAGACTGCCCGAAGAGGAATCGTCTCTCTACTCGTGTATCATTGGGCAACTTAAACACTATTTTGACACTTTCTGGGTCATCTGCAGGGGGCTCCGGAGGAAGACATTCTGACTTTCTCTCCTTTTCCTCCTCAAGTGTCTAAAAAAAAAAATCATCACAAGATGAATCAAATTAATTCAAATAAGGCCATTCAAACTTTAAAGTGTTCAATGGATGTCCCACATCACTTGGGTCCCATCTTGAAAAAAAAAAAAAACATCACAACAACATAAGTGTTTCTGCAGTCTAACTTAGTGTTTTGTCTTAAAAGGCCATATTTGAAACAAGTAGACCTTAAGTATTTTAAAACAATAGTGGAGTGAATAAAACGACAATTCAAATCAAATCACCTTATTTGTCCTGGAGGGGCAACTGAAGAACATTTCAAATGAGTTTTTAATCACCATTAACAAGTTCTAATGGAAGTCAAAGAGCAAAAAACCTGTGCAGTGTTTTAAATGTGCCACAGACACTGATGATGTCTTTTTTCCCTCCCTTACTTGCCTTTAAAAAAAAAAAACAGGAATAATCCATATAATAACTGATGAACATTCTATGGCCTAATTAAAAAAAAAAGTCACTACACTGAGCTGTCAATCACAAATAGAAAATCAAGCAGTTTGTCAAAATCGGTGTGTAGATGGGTACACATAGCAAATGTCTCACCCTTCGTCTCCTCTCCTCTGCCAGAGCACTCTGTCGGACCTTCTCCTCCTCTTGTCTCAGCTGCTCCTGTTCCTCCCTTTTCTTTCGGTCCTTCTCCTGGTCGGCGCGGAGGGAAGCCAGATAGGCCTCGTCCTGCTGCTGCCTCAGAACCTGGGTCTGGTTCCTCTCCTCCCTGAAACAAACAAAGAAAAAATCTATACCTGTACCGCAACCTGTGGTGGAACTCTAAGAATCTGGGGCATGAAACAAACTGTGATTTAGTGCTGTTTTGCTTCAGTTTGAAATGTTTCACCACCAGTGAATTGAATTTTACCATACCTTCAGTAAGAGCATTTTGTGTGTAAATTTGTGCCAGCCTCCAAATGATCAGGGTTTTATCATACTCATATCTTTCATACATTTCTGCATATGGCCCATTGGGGGCGCTATAGACAGTTTCCATGTCTGGCTGCAGTCAGCGTGTGCAGGACTGCGTCTGAAAACATGTAGGTAAGCAAATCATGTCTCTGCAAAGTTTTCCATCTACTGTATATATGGTCTGCAGGTGGCAGTAAAGGTTATAGACCTTTATTCTACAATGATGTGCTCAACATATAAAACTACATGTGTGTGCAAGTGTTAGGGGTTTACCCAAACTATGCCCTACTAAAACACATTTACTATTAAAAAACTTAAACTTATAACAAAAATTCCCATTATAAATCCATTTGTCTAATTTTGGACAGGATTATGAAAACTTGGGTTCGTGCTACAAAATCATTACCTTTTCAAAAAGATTGACAGAGAACTCGAATTGATGCAAGTGATGATAATCATTTTTTTAGGATTATGAGGATTATTAATGCACAGTGTTTTATTTACAAAAATTTGCAACAAAAACTGTAACCGGGTCATTCTGAGCCAGGTCACTTGTTTTATATGTTTAAGGCATGGTTTTGTATCTACATGCCAGTAGATTATAAATTCCACTGTTGTATTGAGCATCATGCACATTTTGTAATACGTAACTTTGTGAATGATGTTACTGGATTTAAAAAATAAATAAATAAATAAAAGCAGCTGGTAGATTTTGAGCATCCATTAGCTGTTGTGGATTATAAGCCAAATGCAAAGGCTAATTTCCAACTTGGCTTTATGTGTACGGAGACATTAGACCCTTTAAATGGTGTTTGACAGTGACCTAAATTCACCTAATCCCTTCAGGGATAAATAAATGTTAACAAAAAAACATGCCAACCTTTTTGATGCCAAGAAACACTTGATGGGCCAGCAAAATTCTAAGACACAACAAATTACTGATACCTTGCAAATGCCCCAATTCATATCATGATCACCACAGAAGGAGAGCTACCCAACGCAGTGAGCTGGTGGAACGAGCCCCATTCATGTCAAATTTTAAATTAAGATATTACATGTTTGCAAAATCTCATAGCACACCTGACCTCTTCAGAGATCACAGGTTCAGCCTCCACTTTCCTCACATTAACCCACTTTTGCAGGTCTAATTACACAGTAGTCTGTAAAGGAAGACTGAAATCAGGAGCCGTTTACCTCTGAGTATCAAAATGGACTGAATGGCTGAGTCATCAACAACAGTGTGTCACACTGTGCTCTTTCACACCAACTCCAAAACAATCATAAAATGTCAACCTCCACCAACCATTCCTGGATAAATGGAAGGTCAGATGTCAAGCAATCCATTGAGTTTACTGAATCCCCCTACCGTTCAAGGCGCTCTGACATCAGATATGTTTGGTTGGCATCCATGATGAAGGTGAGCTGGTTGATGAGGTCCTCTGGCTGAATGAGGCCCTCCAGCCTGCCAACCACTGTCATCTTACGGTCCTTCAGCATGATCATGGCCAGGAATGGATAGGTGTTCTCCCGCAACGCCTGGGACACTGAAACAGCCCGTTACACAATTTCTTAAATACATACAGTACTCTATACACTGTGGTACTGGCTAATATGGCAAGCCTTTTTATATCACTAAATGTTTTTTGTGAACAATTACAGTATTACCACAATAGAAACATCTTTCTGGTAATTTAAACTCTCTGGGAATGCCTGTTTTTATCCAAGGATTGGATGGTGTTTTTAAAGGGAACATTCATTCTTTGGGGTAAAAAGCTTCCAATATTTGTACTCATGCACACGTTTCACTGTGGCATAGGGCCAACACTGACAGTCATGCCATGAAGCGTGTAAATTATAAATCCATGCCCAGTGTCTGGCTTTTTATAGCTAAATCACAGACATACATTGTCAGTTTTTGGGCCTGACAAACCACTTGATGGCAAGTCTATAAAATGTAAATAAACCTAGGCACAGATTTCAAACTGTAATGTTTTTACCAGTTCACTGTCCAACCCTCAAAATCACAGAATCCAAGAATTCATAGAGATGGACAAGGACTGAGCTTATTCATCTACTACTACATGTTGGAAAACTTTAGGTAATAGCAACAGGTATGAACTCTTTTAATACAATACAATTTTTACAATTTTTAATTTGGGGGAAAAAACAAAACATATAGTACTAAACTGATTAATATACATCAAGTTGGGTAAATTCAGTCCATTATACATTTTAACTCTTGCCTTTATTGCCATAAGACATACCATAATTATAGCTGCAAATTAACAAAAGCCTGACACATAGTGATAAATCTGACTACCTCTGTATCCCTCGGGCTTGCTCGTGGAACATGCCCAAAACAGCATTCGCGTGTTGAGAAAGTTTAGGACCTCTTCTGTACATAAGGTGGAGCTAGAAAGTGAGAAATCAGTGGGGAAAAAAAGAAATGATTAAACAAAACACAATGTTGTCACAATGTTGCTGCACATAAATTCAACGTTATTATGGTTTAATATTAAATCAGAGCGCTTGTCGCTTCAGAGTATGTGACAAACACGGTTATGATAGACATTTGAGTAAAAACAAAACCTCAGCTACTGTTGGACTGCATTGCTGCACACAGAGCAATACAAGGCTATGTAACAAATAACAACAGTTTAATAATTAACAAAACAAATGACATACCGGCAAAACTCATCAGTGTCTTGGTGATCATCGCCATGAAGGTACACTAATAAGTAGCGGAGCTCACGTTTGGCATCATTCAGTGCCTGTGTGTTTCAGGATAAAAGCAATGCAACATAATGCAATTTCACCTTGAAATGAAAGTGAAATTCAAGTGAAATCATTTCAGACCTCAGAGGAACTGATTCTTTCAAATGGCGTATTCACACTCCAAGTCTGTGAACTCACCTGGCTGTATGTTCCCTGGTAAAATACAGGGTGTGACCGACCATACTTCTCCTCAAAGCTATGAATAAAGGACACAACATCTCCAACAGGGTCTGTGACTCGACCACGAGGATCTGGCCTGATGAACCGCAGGGCAAACCTTGGAGAAAGACATTTATTTATTACCTGCCCTCATCTAGCCAAAGGCTTTATGAGTAACTGCAACTCAAAGCGCATGAATTACCTGAATATGTCCAGAAGTGTGTAATATGTAAATCTGAAAGGTAGCATTATCAAGTAGTAACTCCATCCTAGTAATCCCTGAAAAACAAAACCAACATGGTCAACCACCGCTTCAGGATCCTTTAAAAACTGACTTCTTAAACTATGGGCCACAGATGAAAAATTCTGGTTTTAAGGTAATCTAACATACATTAAAACCTATTTATTATGTCAGAACAGTCACTGAGTGCCAACATTATAAAGAAAAATATGGACTGAGAGAGTCCACGTGTCTCTCCTTTAGAATGTGGTTTTGTGGCAAGGCTTAGCTATAGTTTTCCACAATAATGTGTCAGGAATTGAATATCATATCTTGTGGGGTACAATACTGCTACACACCTATATAACAGCATAGATATGAAACCCTGTAGACCTACCCTGGGTTGCGGCCTTGAGACGATGTAACTATATACTCTATGGTCTGCTGTATTGACCTGTAAGGGTCTGGATGGTGGAGGGTTAAACACACTGGGAACTCCTTCCTGTTCATTGAGTCTGTCTTGTACTGCAGCCTAAAACACAAAGGATCGTGGTCTTAGTTCATCAGGCATATCAGTTAGAGGTAGAGTAGGCTACCTGAATAAACCAGAAGAAACCACAAAGGATGAATCAAAGCAATGCAACATACTTCCCACAATCTGTATGGGTGCCATGAAAAAACAGAACCATGACAATCCATTTTAAAACCATGCTTTGACATGTCGTGTGGCCTTACCTCTATGTTCCAATTATGCTGTTCTAATGTACGACGACATTGGTCCATTGATTCCAAACCAGTCAAGTCCTGTTCGACATGAAATGCAAATTAGCCCAGAGATCTTAAGTTGCTGATAAAAATAAGACATCCTTTAACGTGATGTAGAGTCGGGTATTTAGTGGCTTACTAAGTTAGCTATGGCTTTGTTGTAACAAGTTTTACTTTTGGTTAGCAAGCCTAATGCACATGTAGCTCGGTTAACATAGAATTAAACACGTAAGAGAACACATTTGATGAACTAGTTAGCTGTATTTGGCAATTTATCTGGCTAACCACGTAACCAAAGTCAGTTCTGAGAAATAAAAATTTATATCCTCAAGTAAGGTGGACGGAATGATTTAATGGTTAGCTGGCTGACTGTCAACCTAGCAAGCCAAACCTGGCAAGCCAAAGACTGAAGGGGAAGGGCAGCTATGGATTCGATATTAATAAAAGCAACTTACAAAACTTTGTAAATTTCGTGTCATAGCTGACAACTGCACAACTGTTGTCTTGCTGACAAACTCAACTGACAGTTGATGATTCCCACGCTAACGTTAACTTAGCAAGTGTTTCGTCGCTAGCGTCAAAGATAAAGTTAACGTCGACGTTAAAAACACACTCTAGTTAGTCTTCCTTAACAAAGTTAGACGATTCTTTATGTGTGGGTGAAATTTAGCTATGTTATTCTGGCCCGTGGCCCGTAAAGTCCGCTAACTAGTTAGCTGGCTTAGCTAATGTTAGCTAGCTCCGCTAACGTTAGCAAAGCTCTGGTTCAACTTGACGGGTATCGTTAGGGGGCTGGGGTATCGAAGTTGACTGTGCAAAAGAGCGTTTTAACACTCACAGCCTCAGTTATATTCAGCAACTTCATACCTGCGGCAATTCAGTAGCACAAGAGGTTTCAAACATAATCATGTTAGTGATGGATTTAGGCTGTCTACCTGAAATTGAAGGAGTTTTTCGGTCTGCGCCTGAGATAATTCTTGCTCCTCTGGCGCCGCCATCTTACCTCGCCAATCATCTAGCAAGGCGTAACGTTATCGACGTCAGCTTTCTTTCCTGATGCTAGCTATACTGTCAAGACCTTTACTGGCTACTGCCGCCTATCTTTCGGGATGTGGCCAGAAAGATAAGTGCTGATGGCCCAAGCTACTGAGGATATAGGCCACATTGCTGATTAACTCTAACAAGGCATGTATTTTTTGCCTGTGTGTGTGTAGAGTTTACCCATCATGTGTCATCATAGCATATGCAAACTTACTGATGAAACAAAGTTACACTAAGTTCTTTCATCTTTCCGGGGGTCACAATGTATCTATTTTTTGTTACTACTAGCTAAGTACTAACGACTCTATTCAATCCTCACAATACACAATCACATATAAAAACAAAGTCCTTGTCTTACCAAAGCGTTACCTTCGCGATTTCTAAATTAGCCTCAATAGAATCATAAATTGTTTTGTATTTGAAGCAGATACACCTTTGGCAGATATATCTGCAGATTACCAAATTAAGTTTACGGCCTCCCTTAGCTATTCATTGGGCTACCATACGTTAAAGCTAAAACTTTCAATACAATTCCACAACTGCACCCCCCATACACACACACACACAGGGATCATTTACACTTTTTGTCCTTGTTAAGAAAAATGCATTTATTCACACATTCTTGGACTGAGCTCTGTCAATCTTATCAAATTAAAAAGGAAATTCTAGTGAATTATGTGAATGTCTAAAATTAGTCTGTCACCTCTTTGGTGTAACCTACTTTCTGTCAACCTGGTAGTGTACATAAAAAAGACAAGATTGACAGTATGCCACGCCTTGATCATTTAATTTTCTTACTCCATTAACTCCTTGTGAGAAACAGAAACGTAATGCAAAATATCAAGTACACAATGCAATGAAACAAAATGTATGAGATCAAGAAATTATCAGTTCCACAGCATCAGTTTGCATGTCCGAAGCCTCCCTGGTCACTTCTTGCCTTCTACCATGATGATGTGGTACCCAAACTTGGTCTTGACAGGAGGGTCTGTGTAGACAGGCTTATCCATGGTACTGACAGGTAAGGCAAACGCTGCATCCTGAAATGGTCCTACCATTGATCCTCGTGTCATCCAACCCAGATCACCCTGTCGTGACAAAAACAAGACAGTCATGATGCAGAACAGATTTCCAAAGAAAGCTCTTAATATGTTAGTTTGACTAGATAAGAGTGAACCTGAGCAATGAAAACTGACTGCAGCGTAGAGCTGCCTCAAAATAGGGACTGTGATATTTTAAGAGCTGTGAGCACTGTAGGAACTTGAAGTACTGTTCTTGACAGCTTCAGTTCCTTGGCACAATAAAGCTTTAGATCAAGATGTGACAGAGGAGAAGCTTTGTTGCTTATCATGTGCCCCTGAGGAACAAACTTAACCTCAACTGGAGTTTGTCAGTGGCCAAAAATAGACTGCTGTGGGTGTTCTGGTAGCAGCCCAGGTGCGAATATATGTAACTGTATGAGAAACAAGACACTGCTGAAAGAGAACACATGTTCAGCAAACGTCCTTTGGGTAATGGACGTAAAATGATAAGAAATCATTGTCGGTCTGCAGTTTACTACCCATAAAGACTCATGTTGTGGTTTAGAGCTGCACATCATGCCTCTTGTCACCATACCAATTTTTGTTATCACTGTCAGTTTCTAGCATCAGAAGTTATCAAAAAGTTTTAACTTAATTTACTCAAAAATGGATCACTCTTTATACTATTTTGTGTATTTTTTTGTAAAAACACTAATGTCTGAATAAATCTGAATAAATAACTAATTTTTAAAACTACCACATCACTACCCTACCACTATCTTGCTCATCTGGATGGATAAAGTCAACTGTCCACTTCAGGAGAATAATTCACCCATATCTCTATTTTCTTCCTGTTTATGATATAACATCCTCGGAATTCCTAAAAAGGCCAGTTATCTGTACCATATACAAACGGTTTTAAAGTGTTATCAGATATCTTTACCTTAGCAAATTCCTTTATGAGGCTTTAAATACTGCGATATGCATTAATATGATTTTCCGATGACATTCGCTGAAGGAGAAATTCCAGCTGATTAAGTCACAAAACAATTTCTTTTTTGATCCCCTAATAAGAATTTTTTATTTTCTACTTGTCATTTTCACAGATTTCAGTGTGTCGTTGATGGACACTAAACCCCAATCTGTCAGCAACTCTTCAATACAATGGAAAAGATTGTGCTGTGCCACCAAAGCCTCGACTCTGTCACAAGGACTACCCGCCAGTATATAATCTGTGTCTCGACAAGTACCACATACCACCACAAGCAGCAGGGTGGCCCAGTGGTTAAAGAGACCATCCTGTATCAGCAAGGTACGACATAAGACTCAATGCTCAAATTTAGATCCCAAAAGTGGGCAACTGACCATTTGCAACAATTCTGTCAACTCCCACCCCTTTTGTTACTGTTGCTGTGTCTGACAAGCTTTAAGGGTAGATGCTACCAGAGATGTTACTATCTGCCTCGGCGGTTCTCCAACAGTACTTATACCATCTTGAGGAGCTGCTGACAAATTTGGCAGCTGGGTGACGTGTCCATGAACAAGATACTCAATATTAAGATAATGGCTACAGCGATGGAATAAAGTAAGGAGCAACAGCACCAATAATGTAATGGAACTAAAACAAACACCTGGGGCAGAACTCAGTTTGTGAAGTAGTTATCATCATGATTTCATGTTCTTACTCCTTGTCTGGCTTTGTCTTCACTATACTGTGATGCTACTTCGCTGAAACGGACTCCGGCCTTCAACTTCTCCATTGCCTCCATGCACTTGCCATGTTTTTCACACAGGATATGCCGAACCTAGGGACAAATGCACATCACAAAAGCTGAGTCCTGAGGCATGACTTGAACAACATGAGTGAGATGTCTTCTGTGGTTGGGATACAGTAACTGTTTAAAATCATTCATCTTTGGCCTTTACATTACAGTTCTGAGCAAACTTTTATCCCTGGACATTCTAGTTCTGTTACCTTGACAGCGGTGCCTCCTTTTTGTGCTTTTTCTTTCTTATCAGTGTCTCCACTTCCTGAAGCAGCTCCTCCTGTATGACAGTTTGTGACATTCAACACCATATCAAAACATTTAGACGACATCCGTCATTACAACAACACTCAATGTAGCATACGTACCAAACCATTACAGAATGGAGGCATGCATTGCAGCTGTACGCTACTAAATATCTGACGTTTAGCTAACGATAATCGAGGCAAGCAGATTAACAATCTGAACCACACCACTAAAAGTAAGACAGTAACAAACGGACTACTAACCTTTACCGCCCTTGCCACCTTTCCCCTTTGGTGGCATTTTAGACTAACGTATGTTGAAGTTCAAGCAATACAGAAGTGAAACCCTGCACTACTATGCGTCCATGCAATGTTGTGATGGACATGCGTTAACCTGCGCAGAGCGCCAGTAAACTACAACTTCCTGTCAAACTGAAGATCTCGCGCATGCGCGTTTATGTACAGCTTTAGACCAAATGATGCTGATTCTTTTCCTTCATGTATGATAAAACAGAAGAGTATATCATAACTGACACCAAGTTTATCACTGTTCATTGGAGACATTTAAACATGCACAGCGTCAGGTTTTTTTGTCCAGTTTTATAGTGCATATGAGAAGTGGGAACATCTACAAAACTATTTTGCTTTTTTTTTCCTTACTAGGAGACATATGAAGTTAGCTGTGCTACAGTGCCATTAAGCTATACTCTGCAAAGTCAGTCTGGCGTGAAATAAAGTTTTGGACAAAGCTGTTAACAGTCCAAAACACAAGTTACTGTTGCCTGCGAGATGACTACTGCTTTTAACTGATCCTTCTCTCTTTGAGACCTGCGCAGCAGCCCTACATTAGATACTCACCAACAACCCACAATTCTTTTTCAGGGGAATCCACACCGTGCAGAAACGTATTTCCAGCGTACTGCTGCCCTCAGCTGGTAGGAATATGTAGTTAGGGTGTAATTCACAGTTAAACTTTTGTATGCATATGTGTCCATTTTAATTTCTACTCATTCGATATTTCAGCCTCAAACAAAGTACTGGGTTTTACATATTGCGCAGGTCTACTCAACAAACTGACACCTTTGGCCGCATACCCGTTAATTCTAGGCTAACCGAAAATCACCATTCACATCAGCGAATATGTCGCTTAGCAACCTTTTAGCTTGAAAAGAGCAACATTTTTGGCGGAAAACATTCAACTAGCCCATATACAAGGCCATTTGGTTAAAACGGACTTTCCGTCAAAGTCAGAGTGTTACTATAGCAACAAGACTAAACAATGACGTATCATTTGTTTTGGATGGCAGCTGCTTTCTCGGTGCTCGTAGCTCGACGCAGTTTTATTGATGGAAGTATTTGTCGGCTATAGGCCTACTTAGAGTTCACAAATTATGGAGAAGTACGACAAGGTTCTGTGTTTGGGCAGGGGAGGAGCAGCAGATGTGTTCCTGATGAGACATGTGGACTCCAAGAGCATGCATGCAGTGAAGAGGATAAAAGCAGACGAGTCCAGGAAAACAAAAACACGCAAGGCAATTCTTCAAGAGGCTGAAATAATAAGGAAACTGGAGCACCCCCACATAGTGAAATGCAGCGATGCTTTTGTGAACTCTGACGATGGATTCATTTACATTGTAATGGACTACTGTGATGGTGGGACATTAGACGATAAAATTAAAGAGAGGAAAGCAAAGGATTATTTTGCAGAAAATACTGTCATGGAGTGGTTTGTACAGGTCACTATGGCAGTAAATTACATACACATGGCAAAAATACTTCACAGGGACATTAAAACTTCAAATGTACTTCTGACAAAAAGAGGAGTGGTGAAGTTGGGGGATTTTGGGATATCCAGAGTGATGACCAGTACGGTGGATATGGCTTCCACATGTGTTGGGACACCCAGCTACCTCAGCCCTGAAGTGTGTCAGGATGTCCCATACAGTTCAAAGTCTGATATTTGGGCTCTTGGCTGCCTGCTGTATGAAATCTGTTGTCTCCAGCCACCATTTGCAGCCACAAACCTCCTGAGTCTATTCTACAAGATCACCAAAGGAGAGTACGATATTGTGCCGAGCACATATTCAGACAGCATTTCTTACCTGATCCAAAGAATGCTCAGCCTCAACCCAGAAAATAGGCCAAGTGCAGCTTCTGTACTTGGCATTGCCTACGTGCAAGATCAGCTTCAAGAATATGCCAAGCGCAGAGAGACAGAGCTAACAAACCGTGACGGCAACTCTGTTTCTGCAATCAAACCTGAACCTGAGAACTGTGATGTGATTATAGAGGGACAAAACATAGGCATGGACACAACACCAGGGGCAGATCTCAGTCAGTCCCACTCAGGGGAAGGAAGAGAACACAGTATGGAGGAGGCCTGTCCCAGTGATGCAGAGGAGGAAGATGCATTAAGTGTTGGTGGACAGAGCGACTACCCTGAGGACTTTGATGATGATGATGATGATGATGAAAGTCTGTCCTCTCCAGAAACAAATGTTTCTACCGAGGCTTTTGGTAAGATAGAACTAGGAATGTCAGGTGAAAAGGCTTACTTTCTACAGGAGAGTGTAGTCCTGGATTACACTGGTATTCACAACAGTGCCGGTATCAGACACTGGTAATAGTTTAACATGCATTCTGGATGGTACAATAGATATACTGATGTTCTAATGGCCACAAAATTGAGAACTGTTCATGGCAGTGCTGTGCTGGTGATAAACAGCTCTATTTGCATGTAGAAGCCAGTGCTGTGATTACTGAAAGTAAATGTTGGATGTCTCAAAATGGTCCTCAGTGATGATATAAAATGATTGTGGTCAAATTGAGGTTGTCTTATTTGCCCACCTAATTAAAAAGAAAAAAAAGTAAACATCTAAATCTTGGTAATCTGAGAATGTCACTGACATGACACTGACAAAAATGTTAGAGCCAGCAAAACCTGCAATACAATGAAACCGCAATACATTTCACTTGCCCTTATCTTCCTTTTCATCTCTTTCACATGAACTGTTGTTTTTTTCAGGTCTTACTAAAACTGCACCTCTAGCATTAAGTTTTCCTCTTGTTTATCAGTGGTGTGTCACTCAGCAAATATTTTTCCTTTTTCTGCAGAGGCCACTGGAGTTTCAGAGCAAGAGGAGTATCCAGACGACTTTGATGAAGACGAGGAGGAAGAAGACTACGAGGATGAGGCAGTCTTCGTGCACAGCGGTCGCACTCCTCAACTGCCAGCCGATAGAAATGATGATGTACTGGAGGAGGAGTTTCACCTCTGTGATGCTGGAGGATTGGCCATCACACTGAAAGCGCTGAGGGAAAAGTGCATCATGGGTAAGAAGCTTGTGCTGCACTGTATAGTAATGTGAAATAAAGGGCCTGGATCTCTGAGTGACTCTGTGTTTATCATTGCAGAGGACATCAGGCCCTCTCTCTTTGAGGACATTAGAGGACACTTTGAGAAAGGCCTTGAACTAAAAGACCCGCCACCACAGTTTGAGCACAAAGTAGGACCAGACCACATAGAGACCTGCCATCTCGTATTTACTACAGACCAAGACACAATGTAGGGCGGGAGGTGCTTGCCAACACTTGGTGGAGCCAAAGAGAGTCAATCAACTCCTGTTACATCCATGTTGTTGGTACTGCTGCTCAGTGAAACTGTTTTTTTCTTCCTGACTTATGTTTCTGATCATTTTCCTATGGAAAGCCAGTAACTATTAATGGAACATAGGTGACTAGATTCTTCTTCAATAGGAATTAATTTCAATAAAATATGTATTCTGTGGAGCCTTACATCTAGATTAATTTAGATACACTGATCTAATAATGAACCGACTGACTAATTGTCTGTTGTATGTATTGCTGACCCTTCCACATGGCACATTTTACATGTGAAACTAATTAATATTATTAATGCATTAATTACTGCTTAATAATTATTTAATGCTCTGAGTATGAGTTGCGTGAATAAAGTGAGTAGTGTTGTTTCTAGCAGTAAGGCTTCATTTGATGGTAAATTACAACAGCACTTCATCATGACTTTAAAGCCCTAAGGTCATCAGCTCTAGATTTGCATACCTATATATTTCCTAAATCTTAACAGTTCCTATGCTATGCACTTTGAATCTTCTGTTTCAATATTGCCTAAAGGTTTAATGACATGTATTTGAGAGCGGTGTCAAAAAGTTGGTCTCTCATATTATTGTGCAATGCTGTGATGATAAACCTTGGACTAAGTTTATCTTTGTAACGTAATTGGAGATAAACTATATGCATGTCCAAGATATGCACGCACAGGAAATCAGTG
>OMLF01019404.1:1830-34683 GCA_900302615.1 Holocentrus rufus
GCCTTAAAATAACCTCTTGAACAAGTGAGGACTGGCAAAATGTCCTCACACTGGAGCATTTTCTGCAGCCTGCTGTCCTTATGGAAGGACATCCTGCTAATGACAGAGGCCCAGGCGCACACACACACACACACACACACACACACACACAATGACACTTACACAAAACCCACACACTGTGTGTAATCCCTCACTATGATGATTTTCTATACGGCCAGTTTAATATCACGTGTTTTACTCACTCCTCTGTCAAGTGGAAGAAATGATTCACAGGGCAAAGCTTGGTTGGCGAGGAAGCACACGGCACAGACCATGAGGAGACCCGTTTCCTAGCAACTCGCTGCGATTGTCTCATGCTCCAGGTGTAACTTCCGAAGAGAAAGTAGCCCCATGTGAACCAAGTGGGTGCTATTGCTATTTGGAACCCTGTTATTCCTGTACTTCAAGAAAACATTGAGGAGTGGAAGGACACCAAACACATATTATTTGTGTGTTTGACAAGGCAACTGCAGTAACAGGTGAGCTTCAAGGTTTACGGGGGAATATCATGAGCTCAGGTGTTTATACCCAGTATTACATTATCTCATCTATAGAGAAACAGCAAGGTCTACTCAAACTGTGTACTAAAGTCTCCAATCAATGTTGAATTAATGGCATATACCAACATTTTACTTCTTACTGAGTTTTATGAATTTCAATGCAGACACCCTTGGTAAAGTAACAAATAGTCAATGACCCATAGGTAATTCGACTTAAGGCACAACAGAATCCTACCAGCCGGAAATTCAATACACAACCTGGAATTTGTCTTGAAAGATCAGTGAGGCTGTGCAGTCGTCTCAGTTAAATAGGTCTTCCAATCATATATAGTAATCATGACGCTTAGCAAATCTTATAAACAGCATCAAAATGCAATTTGCTCATTGAGACAAAGGGAATAAACACGCCCAAGTAATGAATCTAGTAGACGTCTGTGTTTCCTCCTCCCCCTCTGTGCTCTTGTTACAGAACTCCAAGTGATAATTCACTTTGGTAGAGCATTTACATTTCTTAGTGCATATACTGCTATAGGAGTTCATGAATAGTCAAGCATTTAAACTGTCTGCTCTGGGGATCTGCAGTCAGTGCCACATTCTTGCATTTTGTAAATCCTTGTCTGAAACCTGTGTTTCTATCACATTTACAAACAATGAAAATAACACCCAGTTAATACCATTTCATTTTCTGCCTTGGATCTAACTTTAAAAGCAATAATTTGGGCTGTCTGCAATTATCAATATTGAAGGAGGAAGAGGGAAAAAAAAAATCTCCTCTGGCTGCAGCAGACCTGTAATGTTGGAGGCTGGCTGCTCCTGAACTTTTATGCCTGAAAAGAGACAATTCTGCCAGCGTGAAAGCTCACAAATCCGTGTCTTTGTTGACATTGTGTCTTTTCCACACAATGCTGAGTGCAAAGACATTTCAGCCAAAACAGCGCACACACTTTCTGTCTCATATAATGCAGGAATTATCTTTGAAGTTCTACCTCTTACATTTTAACCGCCATTATCCGTCTCGTCCTCAACGTTTATCCCATCAAAAATTCTAATCTGCCACAGTCGCATGAGCGCAATAATGTTTGCGTTCCTGGAGGCTTCTGCTTGAAATGGCTGCAGATATACTTGGGTCAAGAGTCAGTTCAACATTTTAGTGAAGAGGGTTCTAGGCAGAGCAACTCTCAACTCCCAGGAGGAGAGAGAGAGAGAGAGAGAAAAAGAGAAAGAGAGAGAGAGAGAGAGAGAGAGAGAGAGAGAGAGAGAGAGAGAGAGAGAGAATGATAGTGTATGGTAAATGAATTGGTGCTGAGGTTGAGGGCCAGGGCCTGGGTAACAGTGCCATCTATTGATTCCCACCCCGGCTATACAACACTACAGCGATGAGAGCTCGTGCTTTATCATCTACCACCTACAGTACTGCACAGGTACAGTTAATAGAAAGCGAAAGTTCAATAGAGGACTTTCTTTCCCTGGTATCCAATAAAACTTGGAAAAAAAATTTAAAATATACATCTCATATGTTTATATCTCCTTGTGTTACACCACTTCAGACGTTCTCCTCAGACATGAGACTCTCTCAAGATTCAGCGAAAACAGTGCCAGTCTGTTGGTAGATTCTGGATACTAATCTGCTTATGTATTTAGGCAGTGTGGAGCTATGTGCTCTATATCTATGGGTGATAATATTTAAACAATAAAATCAAAATCGACCCTATATCCATATGTTCTTATGGGTTAAGGTGTGTAGATTTGGGAAACAAGTTAGGTTTTTTGTCTGTTAATCATCCGGCACAAATGTACAACAGAAACAAATTACTCCCTCCAAATCCTGAACTGTGACCAATAAATCCTATTGACCCCAAATCAGATCAAGGTTCTAAGTGTCTAATCTATTACGCCCTGGTAAACCCATAAGTATCTGATCTCAGATCTGTCCAATCAAAATCCTAATAATTTCAGCTCACTCTTTGCCCATGTATGCATGTTTTTTTTAAATGGAAGAGTATGTAATAAATATAGATCTTAATAATAAGAGTGCGTAAAATCTTCCATCTCCTTTTATAAATGTTTGAGAGGGGAAACAAAGGGCATCATGTCATGTTTAACAGGCCAGCTTTGCACACACACACAAAAAAAACTGACAATCATGTGTCATCAAAGCCTTGACACCACACAGTGACAAATGGTGGGCCTTGTAAATTATTATCATGTCTTCTCTTCAAATTTGGATGTAAAAAATATACTGTACATATATTCTGTCACAAGATTTACAAGGAGCCTTTCAGCACTGCAAATCTATACATCAGCAGACATATGAGCTTACAAGAAGACTCTGTCATCACAGCGGACTGTAGGAGTTCGTGACATGATGAGATGGTAAGGACTTATTCACCAGCGCCATGGTTGATATTCACAGTGAACGGCAACCGTCAATGCCCAGCTGCTCACAATGCTAATTTCTGACACATTTCTGTGAATTTTATTTCAAATCCGCGGTGACGTGCACTGACCGATGCAACTGTGCATCATGTTTGACATTGGGCAGTTTGTTATATGGAAGGTGATAAAAGCGCAGCTCATCCGGCGTGGAAGGACACAGTCAGTTCAGAGGAAAATGAATGTGCTTTACACCGCTGCAGTGCCTCTCAAGTTTAAAATCATGACGCTTCTTCCTTTTTTGTGTCTTCTGCCATCTCTGCAATATAAAAACACTTTACAGCGATCTGTTCTGTTGCTTTACCCTGCTGCAACATTTTTAGCATCAAATCTTTTCAGATCCATTGCCACCGTAGTATGGAGCACAACCATGTTATGTGACAAGCCATATGACAGCAGCAGATCATTATGCCATTGATGGATTGCTACATGCAGTGTCTCACCTCAGTGAGGGTACACAGGCAGTGATTTCTCCAGGGAGGAGCAGGATGCCTTGGATGAGGCCAGACCCAAGCGGTGCCTCGCTCTGACATGTGTCAGCCTCGATTAGTTTTGGCTGGTGAATGTGATGACCTCTCCACCAGTAATCCACTAGTACCGGCTCTGACAGATTAACAGTGCTATTACTGTCTAGATATTTTTCCTCCTGCGGAGCATGCATTCAGTTCGCTATTGATCATAGATGTGCCTCTCTGCTGTGGGAACCACTGCACAATAGGAGGAAAGAGGTGCCGTTCATGTCAGGCCGAGGCCAAAACTGACAAACAAGCTTTGTGTGGTTTAGATGTAGAATTTGGGTATAGGTGTGTGTGTGTGTGTGCACTCATACAGAGGAACATGATGCCATAATGCTGTAATACACCATCCTGATTCTGACACATATGTATTCACTTATTAAATCTGCAATCATGACATTATTGCACTGCAGATTTGATAAATGGATCAAATAAATCCTCAGTATTTCTTCTATACTTGTTGTTGTTTTTTTTCTTCGACCAGCCACTGAGCTCTCTGTTCCCTGTGACAACTGGTCATCACTCCAACTGGACTTGACTGTTGTCCTTCCTGATCCCCCAGTGAGAGAGTGACTTTCCCCCTCTGTTTCATTCTCCCCATGTGTGATCAGAGTCTGAAAACTCTTCAACAAAGACCTCACGTCACCTTCTCCTCACTGAATCATATCCCCTTCTTCCACACTCCCCCATCTGCCGCCTCAATTCGCTCTAATTCCTCTTGCACACACAAAAAAAATCTCTTGGGCTTCTACATGACTATTTTTATATTTATAATTTTATTTCCTTGGTATTTCTGCCTTAGATGATCATTATTCTATGTGCACACAAATTCTGTCAGGGCACCATGGCTGTGACTCATGCTCTCCTTGTTGCTCATAATGATCTTGGATTTGGGATTTGATGCTATTTGATGCTGATATTCTGCTGTTGCACTCATTGTAAGTCACTCTGGATAACAGTGTCGGCTAAATTTCTCAGTGTAAAAGTAAATGTTTATTTTCCAAAGGTAAGGATGTCGAAGCCGGAAAACAAGTCACCCAATTTGAAGTATGTGGCTGCAGCTGCATTTTAAATGTGTGTGCAAGATCCCCATCTTGTGGTCAGAATTGTAAAGTGGTTTTCAAACAAAATATATATATTTTTTCACTGAATTGGTTTTCTTTCCTCGAGACAATGGAAATTGGGGAAGGCCTGAGGAGAGAAGCAGGCTGAAGGAAACACTTGTCTAGTCCCTTGGATCAGCAGGACAAATCTGGGTGGGTGGAGTTACTGAATGGTGCTCTCATGTCCCTCAATATCCACAACAGAAATGCCCTAGAGCAAAGCACTTAAAGGACTGTAACTATGATTTTGAATGTTTGGTCCATTTGGTACAATTTTATCACATTTTAGATTGCAACAAGCCATTTTGCAAATCGTGTGGGTGTACTAAAGATTTAACAACATGTAATAAAAATACCTTGATTTTCAAATTAGAATATTTTGTTGAAACACCCACCTTATAATGTTCTGCTTCAGTGGCTAACAAAGTCATTGCCATTCATAAACCATGGAATTGGTAATTTGCTGTGTAAAGCAAACTTTTCCCCAGGGACTTTTTTTTTCTGGCAGAGACCTTTTACAAGGGCAAATCAGGAGCATAACTTGGCAAACAAATTTAAATAAATAAACAATTAAATAAATAAATTCAAAGCAAATTAATCCTCTTTTCTACGGAGCTCTTGAACTCATGATCCACCATATTTTCCATAGTTTGTACAGCTCTTGCTACAGTTTCTTCCTCTATTGATTTCTGAGGTCAGAGGAGAACTGTGCATTTCAGTACTTTCAAAATGTGGGAAAACAGACTAGCAAGTTTACACACAGTTATGACCACTTTAATTAAAAAATGGCAAATTCACAATATCACCATATTCTCAATATCTTCATGCCATTGGTGCTTCTTGCCTTCCGGACTAGGTTTACCAACAGCCCAAGTTGTGAGTTTGATGCTGTTAGTCAGTTGAAAGTTATCATAACCTACTGTCATCAGACGCCCCCTGAATGCACCACCAGGAAGGCTTTGAGATCCATTCAAATCACTTCGCCTAAGTCTCTGAAAGATAATTTTCATATTGCACTGGAATAAATGGAATTTTGTAGATAATAGGCTAACTGCATAAAATAACTGGTATGGTCCTTTAACCCCCAAGTTCTCCAGCTGAGCTGGTCAGTGGCCAACAGACTGGTGGTTGTACTGAACAGCTCCCAGATGTGAACGTGTGTGACTTTGTGAGTGTCAAGCACAGTGCTCCTGAAAAAAGAGTGTATGAATTTAAAATAAATAAAAATCTTGCCCTTTGCTTTGATTTTGGAAAAAACACTGGTGTAATTTTATACTTCAATAATCTTTTCAATGTTTTTAATTTACTGTTATTTTTTCATCGATTAAAACACTTGATATATGAATTTAAGTTTTCCTAATAAAGAGTTCAGCCCCCTTGACCCGGCTTTTGTGGTCTAGCGGCTTGAATTCAAAACTCAATTAAAAAAAAATAATAAGGGAGAGATTTGTTCTTCAATGTTTCTCAAATGTTTTGACACTGAACTAAGCTCCCTAAGTCATTACCTTATCAAAGCATCTTTGGCAGTGAATACAGACTATGGTCTTTATATTGTACATCCATATCAAAACAGCACAGATGAATTTTGTTCTTTTGTCCTATTCATCCTTTCAGATTTGCTCAAGCTCTGTCAAGTGCGTGAACAGTCAGTCTCAAGTCATTGAGCAGATTTTTAGAGAATTTTAAGTCTGGGCTTTGACTGGTCCACTCAAGGACTTTCACATTCTTATTCTGAAGCCACTCCAGTATTGATTTGGTTGTATGTTTAGCATTTATGCTCTGAAGCATGAATTGTTGCACCAATTCAAGGTTTTTGTCACTCTGAAGTAGGCTCTCCTTGAGAATTTTCCAATTTTTGGCTCCATTCATTGTTCTCTCTGTCCCTACAAGTCTTCCTGCCGCTGAAAAAAAGAAAAAAATCTAACAGTGTGATGCTGCCACCACCAGGATTGTGTTAGATGGGTGAGAAGCTGTTTCCGGTTTCCGCCAGACATAGTGCTGCAAACGACACGAATGCAGAAAAACTCGTGGAGCGCTAATACTTTCTGGAGGCTCTGCATGCAATCTATTCAAATCTGTCCCTTTCTCAAAGTGTTGAAAAGCACAGACAAGGCCACGAGGCCCCTCCAAACTTGTAGCATCATGTCAGCTGACCTGGCAGTAACACCAGCCGTCCTACCTTTAATAGAATGTGAGAGAACTGGGTCGTAGTGGGAAAATTTGGCCCCTCAGAGTCACAGCTGCCAAACGGTGTAAAACCTGAAGTGACCTGCTATAATTGAATTTGTCTTGGTAGTGAAAGGAGTGCTAGCTTCATTTCAGACATTTCCTAGCCAGCCTGTCACTGGCCTACATTGTATGGCACTTACAATCCTAGCCTTTCATCATACCATGGCTTATGTACCCCTGCAGTGTGCATATATTTCATTTCTTTGCTCTGGGATACAGCAGTAATAAAGATATTTCAGTTATATTGGCAGACGGTGACACAGTTTGACACTGTTTCCTTGTCATTTCTTTTCATCACTGCAGAGCATTCCACTTTCCGGCATGACAAGATATTTATTTGGTGTAGTTACAATGAGATTTATTGTCCTCCGATTTATTATCATCATAAAAACTTGGCATTCATCATCGCTTAGGATGGCTGTTTTGTTGTTCACTTTTTAGCAGTGATGCATTGTATGGTCTACCTTCAGATACGCCAGACATTTCCCCTAAGGAAGAGTTCCTGTTTCATAATTGGTCAACAAGATACAGATATATTTTTTCACTATTGCCATCACCTACAGGATAAAATTGTAATGCCTAAGAGATTGCTTCAGCGCCTTCAACTGAGAAAAGAAAACAAGACATTAGGTGCATTAAGGCAGGTCAAACCACTCATGCAGTAGAGGACCTGCAAGAGCAGCATACAAATACATCTGTTGTACAGCAATCAGTCACACTTTTTTCTGCATTCAGTAGTGAATTATTGCTGCACTCTTGTTCATGAAATCGTGATTACCTTTAAGTTTTGTTCACTTTGTAGTCATCAGATAACGCAAGGAATGATCCAGCAATCAGTTTATTGATTGTTTTGTATTACAGTATCATCTTTACAGTATTATAGAAAGAAAATAGTGCTACAGTATTGTAGGATATGAGATAGATAATGGGGATCTCTAAAATCACCACCACTCAGCCTCTGTTATCAGTGATTCATATAATGTTAAGAACTGACACCCAGAAAAACACAACAAATTCCCAAATGAGCTTCTGGCAGCCATTTGTCCTTGGAGCTGCAATAAAGACAAGTGCCTCCAACCTGCATTGAGGATGTGAAGACAAACATCAGAGACAATGTCAGTTTGACAAATGGCATGAACATTTATAAGCAGAGAAAGGCTCCAGAGGTTTATGGAAGTCACAACATAAAGGAAAGTTTTCCATCTACTTCACAGACAAATGGGCTTTCTGGATACTTGTGATTTTGTTTTCATTACATTTACCACTTTCCATGGTTTGATGATATGCCTGTGTGTTTTCCCAACACATGCAGGTACAAGAAACCCAATGAGACCCAAAGCAGAAACTCAAAAATGTTTCTGCTCCTGCTTCCACTGCTTTAACCCGTCCAGTGTGGCAGTTTCCTGGTGAAATGTGCATTTCACTTTTTGGTGCATCTTGGAGCACTTTAAGTGCATATAGTCTTGATTTAAGTAATAATTGAGTGAAAATGTTTTGTATTAGTGGGTCGAAGAGGCACTTTTACATCTCACTGCTATTTATTGTTGAATTAGATTATATTTCTATTGAGTTCACAGAGTCCTTTTCTGATTAGCCTGGTTTTTGGTCACAGTGTAATCACCGTTGCTGTTCAATTTGATCATAGTGTAGAGATAATCATCTTTCACAAATCATGTCTGTTTCATATTTGACAGTATCTAATTAACAACAGGATGTAAAAGTAGAACTACTGTGAACATTTAATTTTAACATTGAATCTTCAGAAAGAACTATAGAATCTGTACTTGTTACACATCGAAGAGTTTGAATTCCATCTGTTGTGGTGTGTGACTGTAGTGGTGAACACTAGAGGGCGATAAAGTATCTAAAACAAACTGTCTCTGTTGCCCTGCTACATCAGTTCTCAGCTCTTTGCCCTCAACCTCTTAAATAAAAAACAAGCATTCATAGACTCTAGATACAGCACTAATTAGTCTATCATTTAATTAACTGACTTCAAAACTTCTGTTTATGTTTTCAACATAGTGGTCCTTTGTCAACTTTTTTTCTTCAAACATCTTCAAACAAATTGAATTTGACATTATATAGTGTGGCAAAGAGTGAAGCACATGGGATGTTAGAGCCGTTATAATGAAAAATAATGATTTCACAGAGCTGTGCACTACTGTTCAACTGCTTCCCCTCCTCTCTTTTGACCTTTGATCCCAAATTCCCAGCCTCCTCTTTAATGACACATTAATCTGAAATGTTGTGGCACCTGATGTCTGCCTTAAAAATGACAAACATACACATACACATAACATGCACGTGTACACATGAACAGAGAGAGAGAGAGAGAGAGAGAGAGAGAGAGAGAGAGAGAGAGAGAGAGAGAGAGAGAGAGAGAGAGAGAGAGAGAGATAAGAGTGTCAATTTAGAGGGAAATCTCCAAATACTTCCTCTACACTTTGTGTGGTGGAGGCGATCTTTGCCCAAGGATCTACTCATGCTATACATGCTAAATTCATGACAAGCAGAACTTGACCTGGGGTCATTTTAGAGCATATGTAATGATAGACAGCCTGACATATTTAAAACAGAGAGAATGGTACTTTGAATTAGGCAAATATACTCATAAAACATGGATTGTCCTATAAGCAGTGAAGCTTAAAATATTATCGCACACTATGCATTCTTTAGTCGACAGGAGATTGCTTTCTTAAGTGATTTTCAGACAAATGCCTGAAGAGAATATTTCTTCAAATCCCCTTAAAACTCTATTATACAATATATTAACAGCTTGCCAAAAGTACTAAAAGAAGCACTGAGGGGAAGCTTAAGTCTTATCTTTAGCCTGATTGTTATTTATTTTCTTCCTCTTTCATTTTGGAGAGAGGGATTGTTGTGTTTTGGGGATTTTCTGCTTTGTCATTCTGTATAGGATTTCCTCTGCCGGGGGAATAGTATTGTTATTTGTGCTCTGCTAAATGACTTCCTCCCTCACATTTTCTTTTAACAAGATACAAAGACTGTCCAAACAATACCTCCAACACTGCATTGTTATTGTTGGCTATAAATTTGAAGAATTTCAAAGTTGTCTCTGGAAATACAGTGCTGGATTTAATGTAAAATGAAATGACGTGAATGAATGGCTGTGAGTGAATGTTCATATTTATTTGTTAAATCTGAAGTCTGGATGGGGCTGGGAAAATAATAATAGGACAGCGCTGAGCTTCCAAAGTTGTAGCATAAGAGGGCTGATTTCTGTGAGTGAGCCTCTAAGTGGCAGAAGGCAAAAAGCCAAATGAGGTCACTTTTTTATCTGATTTCTATTCACTCACATTAAGGTTCTGTGAACGCACCTCTTTCTTTCTCTTTAACACTGACTTGTCCCACTTGCTGTTCCAAAAATGTGACACAGACATTAGTTTCTGTTGCACTTGCTTCAAAAATTTGGCTACTGGTGTTTAAAAAATGGGTTAACTTATCCCCTGTCTACTCATTTCTACTCAGTTTGGCCTGTTTTTGACACACTGCAGCGACAGCGTGGCCCAGGTCTGAGTCTGTGCTGTGGTGCTGTGCCAGGTGGTGACGTAGGTCAGTAAGTGCCTGATAGGGATGGTGGCAGAGAGAAACTGGCATTGCTCTGAATAATCCAGACTCACTGTTAGGCACTGACCTTGGTACCTTGGTAGATCAGCGGTATCCAGCATAGCAATGACTCAACTGCACAGATATACTGCATTTAGGTTCTATCTATCTATCTATCTATCTATCTATCTATCTATCTATCTATCTATCTATCTGTCTATCTATCTATCTACCTATATTCAAAAGTGCAAGACTGTCTAATCAATCAAACCTACAGTTTGAACATTCTAATACCTTCTTTGTTAGTACATACTTGCAATATTTTGATCATCTTAAATTCGAATTTCATGTGTCCCTCCCTAATGAAAATTCACTACAGTATTCCTATAATATTCCAGTATGTACACTTGGTCTGTGGTAGAAGTAGGTAGTGAGTTTTTAGTGACTCTATTGCACTTTATGGTACTTTTTGTTCAAATAATATCAGTGTAGTACTAATGTTGCTTTAATACTGTGATGTTTGCATGGCATCATTCTAAGATTTATTGTGGCATGACTATTATAGTTCTTGGGGTTCTTCATACCCGGGGAAAATAACCCTAACATAATGTACTTCTATACTTTGAATACATTTGGAGGTCAAGGGGAGGAGTGTAAACACTTCATTGTTCAGGTCTTGAATACATTAAAAGAACAATAGGTGGCATTAGGACCCTGAGGCGGATAAGGCTTTCCCACTCTCCAGCCCCATTGATTTGACAGCTTCAGAGCGGACGGCCAGTGAGAGAAAGGATGTGAAAAGGAGAAGGAGGTCTGTCTTGCGGCTTTTTGCAGCACACTGAAGTTTTGTAACATTTTGTGATTGTGTGTAGGCCCGCTGCAGGTTCATGGCCATGCCTGTCAAGCAAAGCTGGCCACTATTTATCACATTTTCAACCGGATAATCCCGAGTTGCCGCTTGGAATATTGTGCCCAGTGCGTTTTGTAGGCAAAGCCATCGGAGCAAACAGGACGGGGTGTTTCTACCCCTCTTGACTCGTGTCCTCTTTTTTTTTAGGAGGTGTGCTGCTACGTAAGACTTGTTACAAGCAGCCGGTGTGGCTGCAACTGGTCAAATTGTATCTAGAGTGGAGCCTGGAGACGCACACGTGTGTCCTTCCTCCGGCTGCAGACGCATTGTTTGAGCAGCAGTCACTGGAGTAAGACTGGTGCCGAAAGGTTTCGCTTGCGTTTCTGTTTGGGATTTTGTGTGAGAGTGAGAGGTAAAACATGTCGCTAAGCAGAAGTATTGAATTTGAGCATTTCGAGGAGCGAGAGAAGACGCAGCGGACACCAAAAGCCAGTTCAGTCTCCGGGTCCCAGTCGGGCTCCAGAGGGAACGGACTGGTCCCGAGCCCGGCGCACAGCGCGCACTGTAGCTTCTACCGCACGCGCACACTCCAGTCCCTCACGTCCGAGAAGAAAGCCAAAAAAGTGCGCTTTTATCGCAATGGTGATAAATACTTCAAGGGTTTGGTGTATGCCGTGTCCCACGACCGCTTTAGGTCCCTGGATGCGCTGCTTATGGAACTCACCCGGTCCCTTTCGGACAACGTCAACCTTCCCCAAGGAGTCCGGACACTGTACACGGCGGATGGAGGCAAGAAGATAACGAGTCTGGATGAGTTGGCAGAGGGTAAGGGTCACTAATGTAGCCATAAATTACCAAAGGAGGTCAAAACATGAGCAGATTGATGGCAGTGTGCATTGATTCTAACAGAGTTATGTGTAGTGAACGAAAACATAATCTTGAGTCAGCAAATTTAATCCACTAAAGTTAATGTATATTGATATTGCACTACCAAAGTCTAGTGTAATCTATTCAGCTTTGCCCTGGGTATTAACTGGCCCAAGACTATAGCCTCAGGCAAGCTAGGAAAAATCAATTCAAAAGATCAGAACACATTCTTTCAAATTCATAGGCATATTGCTGTCTTGCTGTCTATTTAAAGTATGTAATTAATATGTGGTCTGTCAGAAAATTTTGAATTCGATTTTTTGCAAGGTAACTTTGGTAATAGTACTTTGTAGTAGACATGCTAGCAGAGATCTACAGTACTGTATCTATCCACTTTTATCCCTTGGGCACATTATGGTATATTGGATTCAACACGCAGCCTTCCATGCCTCATTTTGGCTGCCTTGACATAGCTCTTGTGACATGCTTGACCTAGTGTTGAGCAGCAGTCAGAGCCAAGCAGGCACGCAGGGCCTTGTTAAGTGGGGCTTTAGTCCAGTATAGGTCTGCATCAGTTGGACCCCCCCCTCCCTTTCTCTCTCCCTTCATTCTGTATTTGATTCAGTATCTGTTTGCAAGCTGCAGTTGTGTGGGTGTCACACGTGCCCTGTGCATCTGTGTAAGTGCACGCCTGCCTGTGAATAAATGTGCGTGTGGTTTTGTTGGAGGGTTCATTGGCTGTTAATTAAGATCTTTCAGAGTGATCTCACCCTTGGGACATGAGATATGGAAGTTTTCCCTCCCCCATCCAATGTCTGTTCACTGCTCCTGGTTTAATAATATGCAAA
Organism: Holocentrus rufus; assembly: GCA_900302615.1. Taxonomy (NCBI): domain Eukaryota; kingdom Metazoa; phylum Chordata; class Actinopteri; order Holocentriformes; family Holocentridae; genus Holocentrus; species Holocentrus rufus. The sequence continues at coordinate 14,785 of OMLF01019404.1, forward strand.
ACTAAAAATGCTAAGAATGATAGCCACCAGCATTTATAGGGTCAGGGAATGGTCATTTTGGGTGCATAATGCATTTTTTGGCCCATAAGTTTTGAGAGAGATCTAAAATAATGTGCCACAGGTAGTCACTTATTTTAGTTTGCTATATTGCAGATAAGTGGAACACAGGCTCCTACCCCTTCACTTTCCCGCTGTGTGGTGCACCCTGCAGGGACAGTAGTCCGTTAATCTTCATGTTCAGCCCTAGAGTGTGCTGTCTGCTCTGTGACCTCGTAGCAATCCTCTTTTAACACGAAAGGTTACTGCTCGGCCACCGTTACTCAGGATCCGCCGACCTCTTGCTGCAGTGATGCCACTCACACTCTGGGCTATTTTCATCTCACATCCTCCCAAAACTTTCAGCTCTGCGCTACACTCATTTCCTCTGCCCCGTCCCATGAGAGACTGTGGAAGATTTAGGCCAGTGCCTGATCCGCATAGCATCACCACTTCCACAAATTGAGCAGAAGTTGTTTTGGTGCATTGGATCTGTTACAGATCATTCTGCTCCTGCACTTCTGTGCTTCGGTATAGAGGCCATGCATTGCTAAATGAGGTCATTGGGAGTCTAGTAAATGATTAAGAGTCCATACACTCGTCCTTTTGTTTTTTGGCATTCTCTATTTTGGGGCCCAACAAACCTAACGGCTCTTCTTGCTAGTAGCAGATGTTGCTGAACTGAGGAGTTTAGTCCCAAACTAGGAAAACCATTTTGGCCCCTCTCTTCTCTTCAATTTGTCTGTGACATTGATATAGGTGGCTATGGCAATTAGGGATATCACAAGAACTGATACTCAGGCGCTGATTTAATTCCAAAACTTTGATAACAATACCAGTACTTGTGTCAGTAGTATTGACTTGATATCTCACTCTGTAACTTAGTGTTCATATTCTAATGTAGCCTTAGCCTTTATGTTTAAATACTTAATTAAAACACTTAAATTTGAAGTCATGCTTACAGGAATAATAAGAACACTTAATCACAACACTGTATTTATTAAATCAGCATTTCATATAGTACATGTCATACCTCTGATTTGAAATCAGTATTTTGTTGGGCTGCTTTGTTTTCTACATGAAGACTACAGGCCAGTGTTGCACAGGCAAGCACAGGTGTTACTAATGACATTAATGAAGGCTCGATTCCATTTAAGTGTGGCAGAGACTTTCCAGTCAGCCAGCATGAACAATCACAGGACCCTGGCTCTGTTGGACCCAAATGGAGCAGAACCTTCATTAATGTCATTAGTAACACCTGTGCTTACCCTGCTATCTTATGTCAAAATGGCTGCTGTGAAAAGGGTCTTTTCTAATGTCGCCTGTATCTTTTAAATACTTAAAATACAAAGTTTGAGGTTACTTTTTAATGTATATACAATGTTTTTAAATAATGGACTGTGTATTTAATGCAATTTCTATTTTTGTGATGGTATTGTATTTGGAGAATCATGGAATTAAAATTCAGGTATTACAACATCCCTTGTGGTGTTGTTAAAGCTATTACACTATCCAGTGTCAAGCAAATATGCAGTCACACAGGCTGTCTTGTTTCCACCCAAGACCCTCAAACTTGAGATGCAGGTGATTCCAGCACCAGTGTCTTGTCTTTGTTTGCTCGCCCATCTACTGGACAGGCAGAGGGACCATGACTGCACAGCTCAGCAGTCTGCCTCCATTGATTGAGGACTGCTGAGGCCTTTTGTGTGGAAACCCAATCAAGCACCATTCACATGTGACCCCCCTTTTATGGCTGGATGGGATTACTGAGTCGACCGGTCAACTTGAACTGCTGTGCTTGTGGAACTGAACACGGAGAGGTAGCAGACACTGAACAGGGGGTTTAGAAGCAGCTTTGTAGTTTACCGCGTGGATATGGGAGGCACTGACAAGCAAATTCTTGCCGCGACAATAACAAGTCTGTGAGCCGAGGGATTTATCAGCTCCATCTAGATTAATTAAGCCTTTTAAGATCTAAGTCCTAAGTGTTTGAAACTATGCGATAGCATAGCACTCCTTAGTTGCTTTGTGCAATTTGTAGACACATTAAAGTCTTGCTGTACTCAGCAACAGTTTGTAATGAGTTTGGTTGCCTGAAAATAGAGCTCTGAAGCTGAATTAAATGCTAACCCCCATACGCAAAGTAAATCAACTTTTTATTGTGAACATGTTTTCAGGAAGTCATGGTTTTAAGTTTGCTATTTATCAGATCCATTCAATTATAAAGAGGTTACTCATCTTTGAAAGCAGAATGCTTTGAGTTTTAAACGATGTTGGTTTTGCAGAGGCAGGCGGATTAACTTTGATGAATAAGTTTAGTTTTTGGATGGAAGGTACATGGCCTCGCATTACGAAAGTATGCAGGGAGGAGAGATGAGATTATGGTACTATAATGCATTTTATGCTTTGTATTTGCCAAAAAAAATGTCTGTCAAGGAATAATACATGCCAAATAGAAAAGAAAGCACTGCTCAGTGTTGGGACACCGTCTGTATAACAAGAAGCAAAGACCATCAAACATTTTCATATATTCAACTATGCACAGGGGCTAAAATCTGGTTGTCTGTCTTGAGGACAACGATTTAATAAGTAACCATTAATGCTCTAGCCACACATTTCTCAACATTACTTCCTATCACTGCATTGACTATTAATTATAAAATACTGCAAAAACCATGTATGTGCTGTTTGCGTATGAGAATCTCATGGGGTCACTTTGTTTTGGTGACCAACAGTCTTTTCAGTATCACCACTCATACTATGTGATTTACCATTCAGTGAAGATGTGTGTTTCATATCAATGACAGCTGTGTCACCACAAAAGTGGGAGCAGCTGGGCTGGTAACAGCCGTGTTAGAGGTGATCTCATCTGTCCTCCACATGAGGACCACAGCCAGTGGAGGGTGGCTGAGGCTCCCCTAACCTTCACACCTGAGCCCCCTGTGCCCCAGGGAATAGACTTGTCACCAGTCTCCATCTGACAGTAGCTCAATGTTCTGCCAGTGTCCCTGAACTGATGACAGGCCCAGTTACATTTTGTCTCAGTTTTCAGCCATCGCTCAGTCCCTCCAGCTGTGTCCTAGCCTCTTAATTAGCCTTTGGTTAATTGCTAGCTTAATAAAGCCAGGTATCGTGGGACACACCGTCTCATAAGGCTGTCTTTGTCTCAATCTTTTGTCATGACACATATCCGATAACCAAAACTTAATAGGTGAGACTTAATTTTCTACATGTATCAGGAAAGTTAAGTGCTGCCAAGGCGAACTCAGCACCATAAACAGCACACATTTTTTCACGTAGTAGACGGATTAAATTTCTGCGGAATGTTGGATCCTGTGCTGACTATAATTGAGCATGTTTATGAGCTCACTTAGCACTGGTTGTGTTTTTCATTGCCTCAGTTGGTGTGTTATTGAAACCATGCTAACTACTCTTTTTAAACGTCCTTTGGTGAGAAACTCTCTGACCTCTGTCTTCTGGCTGTTGTCATTCCCCTAAATCGTGTCATTGAAAGATAGTTGATGTGTGCTACAAGAGAATTTAAATGGTATTAGAAGTTTCATGAGGCTGCTGTGAAGTTACTTTTGAGAGAGGTTGTGTTGCTCTGGACTCTTCACTGCATCTTTGATGAATGTAGCATGAAGAAAAAGTCTCACATTCTCACTCTTGCTGTGTCTCAGCGTGAAGCAGAATGTCAGAGGAGAACCGCATTTTGATAATCCAACACGCAGCCTTTCAAAACAGTCACCAGACATCCTGACTGTGGTTTTCATTTACCAGCAAAGCCGCTGTAGCTGTTGCATGACTTTGTTCTTAAGGGGAAACACTCGCTCATTAACTGTTCGAATGGAATGCCTGTAGAAAAAAAACAAAACAAAACAAAATGCTTTGCTTTGGAGGGAGGCCAGTGCAACAGCTCAACAGCTGACAGAGAGAGAGAAGACAGTGTTACACTGGCATGGCCTGTCAGTGTGTCTTTCTGTTCCACCGAGGAATGTTAACTCTTTGTTATCCATCGTAGAACTAATTGGCTCATTGTCATGTGGGTGTTATTTTATGGTACATACCAAACACATGTGTCAGGTTCTTTTTCTAATAGATTATATGTGCACTATCCACATGCATTTAACTATATATAATTTTACAAACATTTTGTCCATTTGTTCAGATTTGCAGTAGATCCATATAATTTCTGCCATTTCTTTCTCCCCTCAGGTGAGAGCTATGTGTGTGCCTCCAATGAACCCTTTCGGCGGGTAGACTACACCAAGAACATCAACCCCAACTGGTCAGTTGGTGGCAAGACTGGCACGTCGCGCTCCCTCTCCTCTCTCAGCACGCTGAAGAGCGAACTGCAGCGCGAGTCCAAGGACTTCATCAAACCCAAGCTGGTCACCGTTATCCGCAGCGGCGTCAAACCCCGCAAGGCAGTTCGAATACTGCTCAACAAGAAGACAGCCCACTCCTTTGACCAGGTGCTCACTGACATCACTGATGCAATCAAGTTGGACTCTGGAGCGGTGAAGAGACTGTACACTCTGGAGGGCAAACAGGTAAGGCTGATGCCATGCTCTTTTTAGCCTAAAATACTAAAACTACAGTCTGAAAGCTATATTGCCTTTTTCAACTGTAGGATCTTATGGAGGGGGTGCTGTGCTGTCAAACCTTTTTTCAATAGTCCAGAATTGTTTCCATAGTCTGGTTAAAGATAAAGGAACCTAATTTCGGACCTTGGAGTTGATGCAAAAACCTGAGTATTGGGAACCTTTCAGGAGGAGCTAGCAATGAGTTCCCCATGCCCTCAAGCATTGACTTGACAATACTTCTGTAAACGTGCACTATCAATAGAGGTGAGCACTAAAAAACAAACTGTGAAAACAAATCTCAAAACAATAAAAACTGCAAGTTGGACCAAAGAAGAGGTGCGAGCCCTTATCAGTATTCAGTGGGAGCTCAACTTGGCTATTAGAAATTAAAAAATGTTGCACACCTGCCCTTTACAGTTGGGTCTTCATACATTGGAAATGGAAACAAAAGTCAATCCCAGATCTTCCGGGTTACCCTCGGCAGTTGAAAAGGGCTAATGAGAATCCCATGCAAAGCTGTGCATCCTCTTACTGGCACTGGGGATTGCAGCAGTACTTTACATATGGCTGTCATGTGGCAGCTCTGCTAATCACCTTGCTAACATCATGTAAAGCTGTGAAATAAGGCATTATTGTTCTTCTTAGCAATATCCTTGAACTCGTCAGCTAATGATATATACTATGGCTATTGAAGGGGTTGAACTGTATCGTTGTGCATGAGATGGATAATAGCATACTTGATAAAAAAAAAAAAAGTTCTTTCAAAGCAATGTAGAACATTGATGGAGCTAGTACATCTCCAGTACAACATGAGGAAAGGGAGTGTCAGATTTGCATATGAGAACCAGATGGAACTTCTAGGCTGAGCTTTCCAACCAAATGTTTTATCTCTAAGAGCCACAATGATCTATAGGCTTCAGCTGTGTCAGCAGTCTAGGTAATTACACCCTGCTTAATCATGCAAACATGATTACACGCCACAATTATTTCAACTAGACACTAATGAATACATTTTACAGTTCAGTCCTTTGGCCATATCCATGAGCATATTCTCCTCCCTACCTGATTCACCCCTATTAAATCATGCAAGATTGCCTCAGTGCGCTACAATCCTATTCATCAGGGACAAATATATAGTAATGTTTCCATTTGAAATTCTCATCTGGGGCTCCCCGGTGTTATGAGATGAGGTGATTTTGAACACATGGTGCCTTTTGGGTCCCTGATCAAAAAGATTGATGTTTATGTTACCCCATCTGGGGAAACTAAATAAATTTCAAGTTTTATATGATGATAATATATTTTATTTGTATGTCTTTTTTAAAATAGGGTTTAGAGAATTCTTTACTGCTGAAATAAAGGCAAACATCAAACTGTGATTTTTGAGTAAAAACAATAGAAGATAAAGTAAAACGATAAGAATAGGGAGTAAAAACAACATTAGTACTAAAAAACTAAATAAAAGCCATCACATAAAAGCAAGTGATTGGTCCACATGGCCACTTTATATTTTTTTCCACTTTGTTTGCTGTTGATTTCCAGTCATTCTAAGCACAACATGGAGCCGTCTGAGGAGAGACAAGTTGAGGAGGTTTGCAGATCTATTCATTTTTACAGCACCGTCCCCAAATTATTGCCAGATGTCATTAAATTCATGGAGAGAATTATCGGAAAACATCGGTTTGGACCACACCACTGTGTCTGACAGTGGACCTTTCACAGAATGTAAACACGATTCCCACACTTTTTCATCTGTACTTTGTTAGCATGGAATCAATAAAGACTTGACACTGCTGTCCAGCGTTCCAGCGATCTGCACGCAGACCCACCAGTGCAGAATTAGAATAATTTCTCTGCTGTTAACAACCATAGTGCTGCCATGCTAACACTTAAACACAAAGTATAACTCAAAATTTTGTCTTTGCAAGGGCAGGAAGTGCCAAGTCTGAGAGCCTGTGGCTGTGCACTGGCTAATAGGGGGTTAAAAGGTCTGCAGTGGACATAACTGTGCTTTTAAAGTAAACAAAATCAATTTTAAACCCAATGGATAACCAGAGAAGAGATGCCATGATTGTACAGTACATGATAGTACATTGCCAGGTTTTTGATGTTAGACCACCCACTAAAGACAGCCACATTAATCACCTTCTGGTCTTTTTATTTCTTTGTTAAAAAGATTTTAGTTACAGTAACTCTTAAAGCGGTGTTGTACTGTGTGCATAAGCATACTTATGGTGTTTATGGGGTGAGGGAAAGTGAGAAAAAAGAATCTCCTCCTTTCAACTGGCCAAGAGGTTAACACTGAGAATCCGAGTCTGACAACCCAGCCAGCTGATGTTTGTTTCCTGTTAGCCGACAGGAATCTTTATGGGCTGGACAGGCCGGAGGAATGACTCATGAGAATAATGATCCTTATCTCCTCTGACAGGGCCGGCCCAGCTTCCACTGCGTCACCAGAGCAGAACTTTACAGGCACATAGTTGTTCGTGCTTGTCATGACTATATTATGATATACTATATTCAATAACAGCGTCCTTTTGGTGGTGTGCTGGTCTAGAACTTGATATCTGGCTCTGTGACAGTGAAAACAGCTCGGCTCGTGGGAATAATTGTGAAGTACGAAAGATCAGATGTCACCTACGCTGAAAGCTGTGCGCTCACTCTCTCTGCCATCTCTTGCAGTCATATGTAGCTTTGGCATGATAATTTCAGTTTTCCCATAACATTCATAGTGCATATGTTTGGTATGAGTTCCCCACGCCCTCAGTGACCAATATTGGCTATCCTGGTAATCAGTAATGTAGAAGTCACTTGTAGTCAGTTGTAGAAACTTACAAGTGATGTAGTAATGAAGAAAGTTACTAGACATGTAATAATGTAATGAGGTTCCTACCATCTAACCATCTAAGCGTATTGCCCAGCCCTAGACGCTAATACACATTAATCCCTCTCAAAGTAGATATTCCAATAGATGTAATACAGATTATGAAAGTGCCCTGGTGCCTCACCTGGTAAAGCATGTACCACCTTTTGTTCTCACAGGGTTCGATTCCGGCCTGTCTCTACTGTCACTGTCTAATAAAGCAAAATGGCCCCCTCTAAAACAAACAAACAAAAAAAGATATAATACAGATAATAAGTAATGTCAGAGATTGATTTATTCAAAAATGATAATACTGTGATAAAGTTAAACTTAATAAATGCAGCGCTGCACACAGGGAATGCTCTCGTGCGATATACAGTGGAATCCAGACCGTGACAGATTCAGTCCTGTGTCTGTGACAGAAAGCCTTGGTGTGTCTCTATTTCCATCTCTCAGTAGATTCCTTGTAGATCGTTTGAACACCCATGCAAAACAGCTGTGCTCTCCAGGCCTCTCAGGCTCTTTATTGCGTGAGGATCGCTTCGATAGCCTACAAGTGCAAGTTTTTCCATGCATTCAAGTTATGTAGGTGCTTGGGGAAAATAAAACAGTGTCTAAATGGTTTACTGGCTATCCAGCTTCTACTGATGAGCAGGAGACACTTAACACTAATCCTTTTTGGTTGTGAAATGAGAGGAGAGAGAGAGAGAGATAGGGAAGGAAGAGGACAGACAGAATGAGAGGAGGTAGTACCCTTCCTCAAATGTCTCAAGGTTTCGTTTCAACCAGGCAGCCACAGCTGGAAGCCTGTTCCTGCTGGAATGTGGTGGTTTGTTCGAGGCATTTGATAATGTCTCAGGGGATTTGCCTTTTTGCTAGTGGGAGAATCCAGATTGAGAGCTTTAGGGTTGTCGGGATAGAGTGTCTATCCTTGGAATTTCACATTGAACCGCTACAGCCAGCCTTGGCTTTTTATCTTTTGTGGCTAAGAAAAAAGTACCTGCAAGCATTATGCTAATATGATATGATTAGGATAATACCTGCATAATGGTTGTCCCGCACAATGTTGAAAATATATTGTGAATGTGCTCCATTACGTTTTTATGTGTCTATGCCTGCCAAAATGAAATGGACATTCGTGAGTACGTTTTTGTCCTGTAAATATGGGCCGTAGAGATGACGTGCCACGCGGTTAGGAAAACTGTAGAAATCCAAATATTATTCACTGTTAGTCATTCACACAGCTTTGCCTACGGTATGATTGTAAACGCAGCAGTATGGGTAACTCATTGGAGAGAAATCCCAAACCACACAGCAACTCAGGTCTGTTGTGCTTTCAGGCAAACATAACATCCTTTTATGGGATTAAAAATGGATGTAAGCCAATTATACCGCCAACATAACACCAACATTTATTGCATAATGAGTTTCCTGCCATACAGGAGCAAGTCCTAATTTTTTTGGTAGCTATTCATATTTTAGATCATAATTCAGCCATTTTTACTGAGATGTAGTACATGTGTAGTTTTGGGGATTACACACTTGAGATGACACATTACACAGCTCTTTGCTGGTAAGTGTTAGCTTTCCTGTATGATGGCACTCACCATTGGAGTTTTAATGATGAACCACCAGGCATTAGTAGCAACAGTACTTTTTGCTCTATTTGTTAGATAATTCCTGCTTTCCGTTGTAGTATGTAAAATGTATAAATACATGCATCTGCTCTCTGGCAAGTTCTCCGCCGCTAAGTTGATTTCTGGTGGAGACTGGTGTTCCCTCTGTTACATGTTGTTGCTGGCTGTTATTGTGTATCCTACATAATGTTTTCAAATGATCCTCTACAGCAGTGCCTTTTAGATAAAATCAATAGTTCCCCATTTACAGGCAGATCAATTGTAGAGGTTAATGTTGATGTGTTTATGAGCCTACAGTATAATTCAATAACATGCCCTTGTTGTCAGCAAAGATGATAGCAGCAAAAGACAAAACCTATTTTTATCAAATTAACAGGGAGCAAAACCGGATGCCTACCGTCCTCTTTTGATTAGGTATTGAAAAGCAAGACTTGGTCAAAACCTGGTATATGGTCGGACCGTGTATGTATGTTCCATTTTTAGTGTGCAATAAATTTGAATCGAGCTGCAGTGAGTGGCCAGGGATAAGAAAAAATAATGGGAGAGGGGAATAAAGAAATGACCGGGAGAGGGGGGAAAATAAGCACCAATGCTTCCCCCCTCTCCCGGTCGGTCCAAAAAGCGGAAGCTGATCAGAAAACAAGGATTTGTACTAAAAGGTGAGCATATATACTATATATAATATATACAACAGAAAGAGTTAGAAATAAAGGCCTCTCTCAAATAAAAGCCTGCCTTCAATAATGGCCTGGTATCCTCTGTAGTTGAGCTAAATAAAGACCACAGCCACTATTTGAGGAAATTATGGTATATCTTTGCAAATAACCATGCAAAAATTGTAAAATCTGTTGGAATATCTTAGTTTAATGTAGATGCAACGAAAAATGTAATTGGTTCTTTATTGGTTCATTTCACAAAAATCGCTATTCACCTATGTCAACAAGGTTTAGATAGGTGAATCGCTACTTGACTTTAATTAAGCTGCAGACCCCCATTAGAAGTGATTTTATGCTAGGGACCCTAGTAATATGTAAAAATAATTTGATTTATATCAAGTCTTAGATTATTTAGTTGTCATATTTGAACACTGACAAATGGATTCAAATTACTGAATTACTAAAATAAAACAACATTTTAAAAATTGTTATTATTATTATTTTCTATCATAGCAATTTCTAGTGAATTAAGTTATAGTGAACTTATTCTATTCCTCATTTTACTGGGGACCTTCTGGAAAGGCCTTTTAAGGATCCCATTTTGAAAACCACTGCTCTAGTCTCATATTATTCTCTTGGATTCAAAAGGACTCCCGCTGAATTAAATTACAGTCTAATTTAGTAGTCTAGTCCGTTAAGCCTGTAACCTTATCCTGGGAGAACAGAACTGGGCACCTAACAATATCCTGTTCATAACAATATAAGTCAGTTTAATTGCATTTGAAACTCACTGAATATGCACTTTGTTTTGCAGGGGTTACAGATAATTTTCTTTCGTTCCACATGCAGCATGTGAAAACTGTGTCCTATCTAATAACAGAATTATATTCATATTTCTAAACATTGACTGAGAACTACGTGCTCCTTCACTGAGAATTCAGAGGAGCACATTTCACTTTCCCCGTCCCCCTGCCCCCATCTGCCAAACAAAGTAGAGTAGTACTCTCCCACACCAGCCACGTCTAGCTAATCTGACAGCTTGACTTGTGCGGAGCCCTCTGTGACGGAGCCTCTCCTCCCAGATAAGCCTCTTTTCACACCCTGAGTGGCGGCACACTCGTGGCTAGACACGCCATGTCTCCATTGATTCAACATGCGTGGTTGGGGCGGTGTGTATGCGCGTGCGTGTGCGCGCGAGAGAGAGAATCCTCGTGTATGGCAGCAGCACAGGAAAATGTTGTGTATTGTCCCATGATGGCTTCACGGTGAGGGAGGACATTCCTTTATGTCACCTCTGTTAAGTGTGACAAGTCCTTTTAACGGGTTTGACACATGGCCTTGAAGCAGAAACTGAGAATATCAGTACTTGGATTCTTTGATTATGACAGCGGAGCAGACCAATGATCCAACTCAACTGCTTGAATACAGTAAGTTAGATTTCACTCATACACTCAACTCAACTTATTTTTACACACATCCCTGTAACATTGAGATTAACACTGAGACATGAGGCTTATGAATAGTAGATTTATGACATCATAGCCTGTCTTCTCTAGCAACCACATGTGGGTTAGTCAGTGCATCATTTTTTTGACAGTTGAATTGTATGTCTGTATGAATCCTTGCTCTGGATTACAGCACAAAGAACTGTAACCTCACATCCTGTGTAAATTGTTAAATGTTCACATGATCTACCATTCAAAGATGGATTCTATTATAGTGTTTGTGTCAGGCTTAAATGCCACTGCTCCATGTTAGCTGTAGATTGTCAAATACTTGTGGAGCCCTTCAAATGAGCATCAAATGTTTAGCATACCAGTTAGACCAAAGCCCCATAGAGATTCTTTAAAAAGCCTCACTTAGGCTTAGTGCTGCCGATAACACACACACACACACACGCATACATACACCCACCCAGAATGCCTTCCAGCAGCAGCCTGCCATCTGCTCCTCCAAAATCAAATCACAGGTCCCAGCCACGCTGCCACCCCCCGCCCACTGATACACACACACTCACACACATGCACTTATAGAGCCCCCCCACTGGGCCCTGGCCACCACCGGATAATTAGACCTATAAGCTGGAAGGCAGGGTTAAAGTGCAGCTGTCAGGTGTGTGTGTGCGTGTGTGTGTCTGTGTGTGCATGCGTGAGTGAGTCCGTTTACACAATACATCTCTCAGTCCACTCTTGCTCTTCTATTGCAAAGCTGCTCCTCAGAGTGAATGCTAATTGAACATCTTAGTTATCAGCGCCAACAGAATCAGCTGCTGCTTTTGAGAGACAACTCTGTTTTACATCTCAAAGCTGACTGGGCAAGGGGAAAATAAGATTTCCATATTTATTTATTTATTTTCCAACCCCCTTAACTTTTCTTCTCTAACAGTGAGAATGGTGCAGGGGAACTGGAGAGAGGGTGGCACCAAAGAGAAGGCCAATATAATAAGAGTGAATGAACAAGTGTGGTTAATGTATCTTAAACACTACACTAAGGCAATCAACAAGAATTACTTGGCAGATATTGATCATTTTTGGCTGAATACTTGTGTTTTTGTTTGGATCATATGAAATTTGCCTGAATTACCACTGAAATACTTTTATACAGTCCTTGTAATGACACTGATAATCCAGCATAAGTATTTGTAAGGCCTATGAGGTCAATAAATTAGCTAAAACTAAATTAAAACTGCATGAAATAAAATAATGTAAACTATGAAGCATTAACTCAATATCACTTAATATCACAGAGAGCAGAGGTAAAAGAAGGGGTGACTATTTTTCATTCTGAGTAAATGGCTGTTTCAAAAGAAAATGCCAATCAATATACAGTTCCATCAACTACGTGATGTGAATTATTTTCAATAGTGCACCACTGTTGGGAGTTATGTAATCAAAGCTGGACAATGAAACAGTTCAGAAGATGGAAGATTTTGTTTTTTGGTTTCCATTAAGGTTTACTTATGCTCAGATTCAAAATTCACATAACAGTAGGTGGATGGAAAACCCTCTAAAGTATAAACACTTGCACTCTCACCTAGTCTTCATGTTTAGGCCTGGATTGGCAGTGTAATAATACTGTAGCTCTCTCTCTCTCTCTCTCCTTGTGGTGCTGTAACTCCTCCAGCAGATCTCAGTGTGTGATTGTCACAGGCTGCCAGCGGGCTGAAACGGAGCTGCCTGCACCACACCACACCACATCACAAACGCTTTATGGGTGCAGATGAGGGGCTGGCCAAGGTAAATGCTAGCAAGGACCAGAAGAGGGGAAATAATGGAAAGGTTTCAAAGGGTGGTTGATGGAGAGAGAAAGAGAAAATCGTCACTCGGCTCGGTTCCCGATCTGCAGCCCACTCAGCCACTTCTTCTCCTTCTGCCCTCCCTCCTTCCTCCTTATTAATCCCACTGTGCAGAGCAGCTGACAACTACTTCTGCTCTGCATCAGATTATTTCCCATAATTAAACACACAAAATTACTCACCTCACATTTTACTCACCCTCCATCTACATGAGCAATGAATATATTTTTTGAAATATATGTACTAGATGCAGGAAGAAGGGGGGTGCAATATCCAGTACTCTATTCACCCTTCAGGCCTGTTTATTTACTTTGGGGAATAGGATATGGACAGGCATGCACACTGAGGGATATCATATCAGAATCAGAAGTGTTTGCTCTCTTGGGGGAAAATTTATGAATGGATAATGGAGGGCAAATACATCATCTATCCAGTGACCTCTCTTGTTATACCATTGTGATGTGGGAGATGATATTAGCACCCTGTGTGGGGTTTCTGCCAGCCTTACACTTAATGTATATTTGGATAAGGATCTAGCTCTAGCCCTCTGCAACCTTGAAAATGGAGAAGCAGGTTAACACAATGGGTGAATTGGTGCTTTCATTCAAACGTTTATCTCTGTGATTGATGCAGCACGGATCTTTCCTTGTCTTCTATTTTATTGTCCTGTTATTTTAGAGCAAATTAACCAGGGTTGTAGGACGCTTAAGTATTTGCAGCCCTCTATACAAGCATGCAGTAGATTTAGTTTACTCTACATATCATGTCAGGCCTTATAGTCTGCATAAACATGTCAGATTCTTTTAGCTTCTGCTCGTCCCAAATGCAGTTAATAATGCCGCACATCCCTGCTGCCATGTCTGTGTCATGCAGTCTTGCAAATCACTGCCTTAAAAATGCCTATCTGCCTTTTGATCTGTGGTAAGCAATACTGCAGAGGAGGCTAATGCGCTGTTCTCGGCATGCATTCATCATCTTATGGTTGAATAAGAGCTTGACATGCTGCATTTAATCAACTGTTTCATGTTGGTATCACAATAGATTTTTCTATGGCAGTGGAAAAGTTGCAAGACAGCATTGCATTAGCGTGAATACAAATAAGTTTTCTTCACGTATCGCGAAGAGATATGGCTTGGATCTCTGTAGCTTAACGGATGTTCTGTGGTAACATCTAAGAAATTTAAGATAAATTGTAGTTTTCCTCATTCAAAAGAACATCTACCAATAACAAAGAACATGGAGAATGGATTAAAGTCCTGAAATGCTTTTCCCTTTCACAGTCCATTTCTCTGAGTGATGTTATCAGAACGACAGTCAGCCCATTATCCAAAAAGGAGCTGGACACAGACCTGGCCCATTTAGACTGCCGAGCTCAAAGGGCTGAAACAGTCGTCTCTCCGAAATCTCTAAGAGGCCTATTCAGTTTGTACAGGAAGCTCTGGGATGAGGGAGGAAACAGGACTCTGCACTGATTATTAGACCGTCTGCTCAGCCTCTGACGTAACGTCCTCTCTTTTGTTTACATATCTTGCATGCTTGTAATAGTTGATGTGGATGTAGCTTCCATAATAAGGGAAAAATCGAATGGTATTTGGAATAGCATGCAAATCAAATGCGTATCTATGACAGAAATGTGTGCTGTTTTAGTCACATAAAAGACATTTATGGCTGTTAGATTTTTCACCATGTATAAAGGGAGTCACTACCTTTATTTCCATCTCTTTCATTCAGTCTTATAACTCCTGCAGACTGAAATAGAGGCAAGAAGGAAAGAAGGAAAGAAGGAAATAGAGGCAAGAAGGCATTCAGGATTTTAAATAACAAAAGTTGATGAAGGTCATCCTCAGGGCTCCAACAGTTCATAGCAAAAAAATTTGATGCACAAAGAATATGATGCCAACTGTGGGTGGGAGCGGGCAGACAGACAGACAGGCAGAGTGCTGCGGGGCAACTCCAACAGATTGAGTGATCATTTAAAAGTACGCTGTTGCAAATTTCAGTTCCCTGTATTTCTAAATAGCACACAAGGAACCTATTTTATTTTCCTATACCGATTTCTACATGCAATACATTATAGTGAAGGTATGGGTCATGAATGAAAACAAAAGTAGAACAACATCCATCATCCATATTGCACATTTGCCATTTCCCATACTGGAGACACACAATTTGCAGTCCTTTGATCTGTAATATCATTTTTTTGCCTCTCAATCAGAACAAACAAATCAAAAAATATATTTCTCTTGCACCATAATATTAAAAAGTTAAATTAATACACTGTCTGTACACGTGTTACATTGATGTAACACTTAATAAACAATTGGACCATTAAGTTATATCAATTAAATAGATTAGGCATAACACATAGTCTGGCCTATTTATCCTTAGGCACATTCATTTCAGACCAGATTAATATTTCACCTGCTTTCAAAGTATGATGGAAGTATGATTCTTTTAAGCCACTTTAGCCACACAGGCAGGTTCAAGATGATTATTTAATGTTGGTAAATTTGGTGAAGTGGTTATGTTGAGACTGACTGAGTGATGGAAGAGTAGTGGCAGCAGATGGTAGATAGGTATACATTCAAATGTGTAAATATGTAAAAAAATATCTGACAAATAGATTTAATTTTTGAATCTGTAAAGAGATCTGTAGCTGTGCATGATGATTTGTAAACAAATGAAAAACATTTGCAAAAATAATTTCCTATGCTAGCTCTCCACACTTATTAGCTAGAGTAGAGTAGAGAGAAGAGTCTTTATTGATCCATGAAGAAGAAATTCAGGGAGACACAGCAGCAGCAGAAGTAGATAACAGAAATTACAAAAATTATATCATTATTTTTGTTTTCCCTATGTCCTTTTACAAATATCATCTTCCTATACCGTACAAAATAAATTAGAATCCAGTTAAAAAAAGAACAGAAGCCAATAAATCCTCCATACTAACTCCATACTAACAGATCTTGGTACATGGGTTGCTAGGTTTTAGGGACACACTGATGCATATGTGTGGGTGTGTGTGGGAGGAGGGGCGGTGGTTAGCGTGAGACTGATATAGTGTGGCATCATCTCACATGACACGCTCCTAATGATGATGGCCTCCTGCCCCCAATACTCTGAACCAGCCCGGGTCCTAAATACGTTAGCAGGGACATTCTGCTGTCTTGTGCCAGCAGTTAGAGGTTTTTAGTCAGTGAGGAGCCTGAATTTTATTTGCACTTATATTAAAATGATATACTATATGATGATATCTTGTCAGTGGCATACCATCCTGGCAGGACATGGTGAGACATGCTGGCAGTTACAGACAGATTAGTAAGACTATCCCCCCTCCCTGTTTGCTAGGGGCCACACAGGGCTCCCTCTGATTGTCAGGCATGAACTGTTTTTAGGGCCAAGTCTGGATTAAACACCACCATTTAGGTCAACAGCCATGAAATTTGCATGCCCACCTATTGTTCTGCCCTGTCATTAGCATACAGCACATCTGACACCAGTGCACTGATATACCGTCCATTCAGGAAAATTCCTGGCTAGGATCAGTGCTGTGTCATTGTTAATTCTGCGCTGACTGATGAATCATGCTTTTATGTAGTGATCACCTACAGAGAAAAAGCTGTGTTATGTGAGATTGCAAATTCAATTAATTCACAGCATAGGATTACAAAATCAAATCTTATAATAGCGACTGAATCAATACAAGTCAAAAAGATGGAGCGTTGGTGTGGTTGCCTTGGCATCACGTGGGCGTTGTTTGGCCTTTGGCAGGGCCGACAGTGAGATGAAAACCTCCGAATCCAGAACGCTGCTCACTGGCCTCGGCAGATGGCACACACACACCCACCTCTCTGCCAACCATTTCCCTGAGTCTGGGCGGGAAACACAATAGCACCACATTGTCTTTATGAAAACAAAAGTGCTTGTTCTCTGCATGATACCCCCAACATGATGAAACAGGAAAACAAAAAGCAGGCAGGGGACAGAGGGAGCCCGGGCGTCGGGGGGGGCACGAGGCTGGCGGCCGTGCGAAACGTGTGGCGCCCACAGACGGGGGGCGTGCCGGGGGGCTGGACGGGGGTGTTTCCATTGTGCGATGTGTGATCTCAACCACTTGTTTTGTTTTGCTAACCCTGGCTCTCATCCATTCTTTTCAGCCGGCCTTAGCTTGGGGTTCGGTGTTTCCAGCGCCGACAGTCGTGTTGACATCGTGATATGCTTAGACTGCACTCCAATCAGCGGCCCACACGCTGCTGTTTGTCTACTTCAGTTTAATCATGCCAGCACAAATTGCCTCAGTTTGGCAGATTGACGTGATGACTAATTCTGCACAGAGCGGATGAGCCTTACATCTAAATGACCCTGACATTTGTAACAGCACATTGTCTGTTACTGATGGGACTGATGGTGGAGTTTTATTTGCACATTACATGGTGTTTCTTTTCCTTAGCAGTCCAGAGGCACAGCTCTTGGTTTAAGAGTATGGTGACATTTATATTAGTGGACAGTTTTGTTCAGAGCGGCACAAACGTGAAAGGCCACATACAGTAGAAAAGGCTGGTCTTTGTAGCGGCAAAACCTGGAGCCTTTTTGTTGGACTTGTGACAGTTTGGTCTGAAAATTTTTTTGTGCGAGTATTAATGAGTGCAGTAATGAAAATGATTTTCCAAGCTAGATAGGGCAGAACAGGGGTCAAATTTGTGTTGCTTTACAGACTTGGAAGTAAGTTTGGCCATGGTGAGAGCAATATAGTGCTAAAGCAATGTTGGCTTGTTTACAGAAGGACCGGCAGACATTGGAATTAAATATTGTTCATTTGAGGCAGAAGATTATGTGTAACTGGAGACGAGACATTACATATTTCATGCTTCCCTTGTGAATCTCACTGC
This sequence comes from Holocentrus rufus, assembly GCA_900302615.1. Taxonomy (NCBI): domain Eukaryota; kingdom Metazoa; phylum Chordata; class Actinopteri; order Holocentriformes; family Holocentridae; genus Holocentrus; species Holocentrus rufus. Next base: position 32,747 of record OMLF01019404.1, read on the forward strand.
ACCTCAGCATTTCTGGAAGTCTGAGTTATTAAATAAGGCAATTTAGCCTACTGGGACGAAAGGGTGTGTGTGTGTCTGTGTGTGCAGGCATACAAGTGTGTGTGCACAGATACAAAACATCAGTTTTATCTTCTCCTTTTCCCTCGTCCCTCCTTCTTGCACAGCTCTGTCTCAGAGTAAAGAGCTCAGCACTGGTGAACATCCAAACAGCCTGGGGTATTGTAGTGTAATGTCTCCCTCTGCGTGGATATGACTTGGAGGAGAGAGAAAGAGAGAGAGAGAGAGAGAGAGAGAGAGAGAGAGAGAGAGAGAGCTGTGAAGTGTGTGATAGGCCCACCAGGCACAGGCTGGTGTGAGACAGAGTTCACTAGACTTGCCGTTGAATTACCCGAAATCGGTCTACAAACCCAGAGCAGCAGCTGCCATGTTGAATTTATGTTTGATTTGACATGAAGGACAGCGCTGTTGCCTCAGTGTGTCCCGATAAAATGTCCCCCATGAATTTATCATGTTGTAGTCTGTGGTTTACCAAAAGCCATGGAGACACGCTCATTTATCTTGTTGATGTACTGCATACGTTTTTTTTTGCTTCATTGCCCTCAGTGAGCCGTGTTATGTTCGTCTACATCAGAGTGGCTGCTGTAAAATCTTCAAGCATCAACTTGATTATGTGCCGTGCATTCAGAAGCGATCATGAGTGCAACTGGGCTTCGTTAAAAACACACAATATTTAGCAGCTAATTGCTCCTGCAGATAGTGCAGCGGTAGCAGAATAGGGAGATGATGATGAGCTTAGATTTCCCATCGCTCATTTTCGTGCCGCTGCCTCGCCTCGCCTGTCCGACACGTGGCAGAGACTTACTTCTCTAATCCGACCAGTAGTGTAGGTAAACACTGTGTGTGAGTCACGGTCAAAACAGAGTTAATGATCTAATTGGCTTAAGCATCACCCTCACAGGCCTAATGGGTATCTGTATGTTCTGAATCAAAGTAATTATCATGCATTTATGTGAAGAAATTACCGTCTTTTTGCTATTTGAATATTGAATTTGAGGATGTTTTTTGGCTTGTGTGAGGAATGCACAACTAGTTTTACCATGGAAGGATCTTTCTTGTTTAAGTGCAACAGTGCTCTGCAGCCTGTTATGACCTTGCCTGAGGTGAGAGACAAAGATCTCCCTCTTTTTCCTCTTTCCCTCTCTCTCTCTTTCTCTGTCTCCAAGGACTCCACCCACCTCCTTTACCCCTCATTACCATGAGCCAAACGAGCAGGAGTGTTAAAGCAATGAGGGGCTTGAGGGTAGATGGGGCCGGTGCTACCCAGTGATTACAGTGACTGGTCTACAAAACGCGAAGGGCTGCTACTTTCTTGTCTGCCCGGTCGTCGGCCGCCGTCACTCTCTGAGTGATTAATCAGCACGTGCTGGTGTGAGGCATCTGTTTTGGGAACAAGGGCCTGAATCAGGAAGAGCAGAAGGTAGTTCATCCCCTTGAAAATTTGCCGCAGCGCAGATGTGCCCACTGTGAATATTTTTAGATGAGTGACATGTCTGCACATTTTCATGCCCTGGAAATCAAGACTTACCAGAGGAAGGGTTTTCATTCTGACCCTCAGTCATTAAAAGCTTCGCGGCCTTCACCAAGTGGGAGTTCACTGACAATTTCCTGTAACTTAAAGTCAAAGAAGACATCAGTGCCTTTTGGATGTTTTCCTTTTGCTAGCAATTAGGTCGTTCTAATGTTGTAAATATCTTAATCTTATTAGAATTATCTCACTCAAAGTGATGGTTTGAATTTGTAGTGGTTGATGATAAAAGATCAACATATTATACACACACACACTCACACACCTAGAGTCCTTGACCTGTATTTTCCCTGTTGCTGAGCTTAGCAGGGCAGAAAGTACAGCAAGCAGGACGGAGGAGACAGACGGATGG
>OMLF01019411.1:1422-19703 GCA_900302615.1 Holocentrus rufus
ATCACCTCCTCCAGGGACGAGCCGAACATGGAGGGGCTGAAGATGGCGTTCCTGGCATGCTTGATCTCCTCCAGGCAGGGCTTCTGCAGGCCCTGCAGACACACATGGAAAGAGAGAGAGAGTGTGTGTGTGCGTGTGTGTGCGTGTGTGCTTTCAGATAAATGTCGGGCAGAAGAAGGGCAGTGCAAATGCTTAAGGATCTGGGTCAGGAAGCGGTGGGAGGAGAGCGTCCTGAGTCCAGAGAGGAAGATGGATTTAGAGAAGGTCATCATTGAGAGAGACAGAGGGAGAGAAAGAAAGCTGAGAGAAGATGAGTCTGCTACTGCAGGTCAGAAGGTTAACACCCGTCAAACACACCACTCAAACACACCACTCAAACACGCCAGTCAAACACTGCTGGGCATCAGCACCAAGTGACAAACTGCCTCTATTAGTGCCCTGTGGAGATACTGGCATTACATGCTTCATAGGCACCGAGCCAACCTGCTACCACAGACTGGTATCACTGCCAGCACACACACACACACACACACACATACACACACACACACACACACACAGTACAAATACAATAACGGTCCAAGACCCACAACATTTTAGAGGACAGGTACCTACTGTGCCTACCTAGCTCTGACCAAAAACACAAAATGAGTTTATTAACTAACAGGGATATGAAGATGGCTGCTATACACCATTGTTCTGTACTGTTAAAAAGTTTTTTAATAGATTATAGTTTCATTATACAGAATATTTGCTCTTTGCATCCAAATTTTTTGAGTTGCTGCCATGTTTCTTTGAACATTCTCAGTGCTGTCTAGAGAGAATTACTGAAAGTTAAAGGGCAATTTTGTTATTTTTGAAGTCAGGCTGTATTTCTGACTGTATTTCATGGCATCTGTTGGTAAGTACAACAATTTTGCTGATTGACTGAGTACTAAGAACCTTCAAAACTGGGCTCCACTTGAGCTACAGAGTGGAACTGAGCTGATAGCTGATATTTCATATATCAGATTGTACATTATGAATGTGCATGTGGCTTACATTAGCTTTGTTTTGTTGATGCTAGCTAACAGCAGCTCAGGCGCTGTGCAACTCTTGATGTTTTGAGACCAGTCAGAGACCACGTACACTGGACAAAAAATACCCATCTGTATTATTTAAGGTGTATTTTGTTATATGGTTGAATCTTTGTCCTGTTAAAGTTCAAATGGCAGCGTTACAGTGGTTGCTGTCGCTGTGACGTGATGTCACTTCCTTCTTTATAAGTTCCTGGGCGGTAAGTTTCTCAACACAAACACAGGAGACACCATGGGAGACATGATGCAGGTTACAGTCGACTAATAATCAGTTCACAGCTGAAGTCTGTGTTTAAGTTTAGTAGAGTAGAGTAGAGTAAACTTCATTGATCCCCCGAAGGAGAAATTCAGAGGTACACAGCAGCCGCACCAAAGTTTGGGCTTTTTGATTTTCTTGAAGACACTTTCACTATTTCCACAGCTAATAACGCCTGTTTGCACAGACACACGCTGCATGTTCTTCCTCACACATCTGATGAGCTGAGCAGCTGACAAGACACATCTGCTCTTTTACCTCACTAGTAATACCGACGGCAAACATCCGTTAACCCGTGAATCTCTCAGAAGTCAACAATTGTTTACCAGCCAGTAAGACTTCAGTTTTTGCTGTGTGACTTGTTGTGTCAGCTTCACTGTGTTATCTGTGTGTTTTCTGCGGCTGCAGTGACAGACCGCCTTCCTCCGCTCCCAGCCAATTAGCAGCTCAGCCCTGCCAGCACTACCAGCTATAGAAAGACACAGATTGCTCATGTTACCCTGAGGACAGACACACACACACACACACACACACACACAGCAAAGAACAAAAGAAATCAACGGGTACGTGAGAGCCCAGAGAATGAGCATGTCTTTTTGTTAAGTAAACAGAGGAGGGCAAGCTTTCCTGTGAGCTGGCAGAGGAGCGGCTCCCTGCAGGGCTCCGTACCTTCTTGGCTCCGGTCAGAGCAGCTTTTGTGAGTTTCCGGTAGCAGTATTTGGCGTAGCTGCTGATGGCCACTCCTGCAACAACAAGACACAAAGAAGAAAAAGATGAAACATTAGACGGTTTACATAATCAGAATGTGTCTTTTTGTATACACGTCTTTGCTCTGCACAAGTCTGTGTCAGGTTTACCACCAATCAATTCAATAAGAGGAGCTTTAGAACAAATTCAAATACTGAAAATCATCATGAGAAGGATGTCATCTCCACACAGAGACGACAAATGCCTGATATTCGGAAAACAAATTGCAGCTTTGAGAAACAGAAACTGATGACTGAATTGACCCCTGCCTTTCGCTGCCTTGCTCATTGTCACTTGACATCTACAGTAAACTAACCTGCTGCCTCATATCTATCTGTTAACATCCTACAAACATGAGAACTGGTCAGACAGTGACTCAAAGCTCCAATAATCAAAACTATTTGCAAAGGGACAATTTAAATAAATTTAAATAAAGTATCTAATCAAATGGTTGAGTATATATGATCCTCATGGTTGCCCTATGTCACTCATAAATTATATAATATATCTTTGGTTTTAATTTCTGCTATTTCAATTATTGTGGCTTTAACAGTTAGACAACAAATCACAGATTTCCACACTGCAGAGAATGCGCTGTGTTCAGGGTTTATTTGGTTCTTCAGTAGGTTTTAGTAAATGGTGGGAGCTGTGTAGCATCAGCTAAATGACAATCAAACTAAGTGCTGAACACAAGGATGCTAAAATGCCACCAGTCATTAAGTTGCACAAAAGCTCTGCTCCTAAAAAAAGAGTCAGTTTGTTTCATCTGAGACATTTTCTGTTGCCGCACAGTGAAGTGAAGGACACACAGGAGTCGTGAGAGGCAGGAAGCTGTTTTCCAGGCTGCTGTGACGACGGTTTGATTTAAAACAGGCCAGAGACTGAGAGAGAAGCACACTGCAGGCTGTTCATGATCAGTTAACTGCTGACAAACAGATCAGGACGGGGATCAAAAAGAGAAGATGAAGAGGCGGCGGGGTGAAGAGAAACTGTGCCAGGGGGAAAGCAAGACTCCAGAGCTGTTAAAAATACTCACAACAGTCATCTCTGATAAAACAGTTCTGTGGGAACATTTCAAAAATTCATGACCAAGAAATATTCACACATATGTTCAAACTGAATAGCCACTTGGTTGATTATCTACCATTGTTTTTTTGTACAGGCTGATTAACAGTTCACTATTGGTCAGGCTGAGCGGTGCTTTTAAATGACTAAGACTCACAATAAACATGTTGGTTGTCCCATAACTCATCACTGCCTGTTCTCACAAAATATCCCTTCCCTTAATGGTGAGCAGCTGAGCCTGGTTTTTTATTTATTCTGTGCCATCATCAGTCAACTTCCTAAACATACAAGAAGAACAAACTTAAAATACAATATATCCCTTGCATGCATGTGCATGAGACATTTGCCTTGCATTACCACCTGTGCAGGAGCTCTGATGAGAGAGAAGTGTCATTGATCCTAATCACCTGTAGGGGGAAGCAGTGCACCAGTGCAGCTTTCAGTGTCTAAAATTTTAGGAGAGAGGAAGATCCACTTTGACAAGGCTTCATTCAGGATTGAAGATGAGGGCTTCAGCTTCTGGGATGCTGACTGGCACACTGGCAGTGTTTTACACCTTGACCTCCATCTTTGTCCTGCAGCACTTCATACAGCATCTGATATTCTACATGAGATTTGGCCGATGGATCATATTGATTTTCTGTTTGGAACAGTAGAAACTGGTCTGACAGTTTTTGTTAGATCTGCAGCAGTAAATGGAGTCTGTCTAATTTACACTAAAAAAGGCAGGGCTGTTGACTTGTTTACATCACCTGAGCTTTAACCAGGCAGCAGGGCCCTGAGCGAAATCTTATTTGATGCGGACAGTTACCTCCATAAAAACAGTGAAAACTTATATTAACAATATAAATTGATAGGTTATAAACTTAAACCAATATATTATACATTGGCTAAAGTTTATAGTATATTAATACGACCACCAACTGGTCATTTTACCACTCCTATTCAACAGAGGTGAATGTATAGGACATTCACAAGACATTCAATAAATGTTCATCAGGGCCGCTGAATTTTTTTCCTCCAGTCTAGACAGACTGGACACAGAGATTTCTATAATGAGTAGCAGCTTCTGTGTTTGTGCCACAAAGGTTTATTTCAACAACATGCCCACCTTCAAGTGAAGCACGAGCTTCCTCCTGTTTAGCTTTTTTTCCCTCTTTCTTGCCCCGGTTTCATATCGTCTTTTGGACATGTCACATTTCTTCACCTGCTGCTGCAGCTCTGCAGGTGGCTGCTGGCACACCTCTCTGATTGGTCAGATATCGAGTGCTGTCAGTCATTGCAGCGACGTATGCGCGGTCAGATTACAGGTCTCTTTTCTCTCCTTCTTCGAGACGCTCTACGTGCGCCTCACAGTAGCGCATAATGCACATCCATTGTGCATTTTGCCTAAATGTGTTCCCACACGCAAAACGTGGCCCCCCACGGAAGATGAGGCCCTACACACAGCGTGTGTTCTGTGTTTAGGGAGGCCCGGCCCTGCCAGGCAGAAACCAGCACAACCGGACTATCTGTTTGCTCATTTCCTCAGTGTAGTTTTGCCATGGAGGTCAACACAGAATACAAAACCTGGCAGCCTTTTCTTTTCACATCTTCCAAATGCAAAATCCATACCAGACTATTGACGAGCTGCCAGAAAAATATGAATAACAGTTAGACTGATGTGTTTTTGAGGGGTGATGCTGCCGATATTTTTGGACTGAAACAGCTTATTAGTTGGAACGTGACATTATATGGAAATGTAGTATATCGTATCAATATATATTTTGAATCCTGATATCAGCTACATTTTGTTCTGCTGTTTTTTGTTTTTTTAGCATTTTGAAATTTACAGTCAGGCAAAGTTAGTGCTATTAGAAAGTGTTAGTGTTATTAGAAAGATTTGTGGCTGAGAAATAACATACCACATGTCCTCAAATAAAAGCTGGTAGTTAAAAGCCGGGTCTCCAATAATGGCCGGCTCCAAATACAAGCTGGCTATAAAACAAGAGGGAAAAAATGGAAGAGGGGAGAAAACTAAGTGCACTGTACCAGCGCTCCAGCGGTTTCTGGAGACTGTGAGATGGGGAGAAAATTTGACCAGGAGAGGGGCAAAAATAAACTCAATGAGTGCCAGCACTTCCCCCTTCTCTCCTCTGTCTAAAAAGCTGATCAGAAAACAAGGAGGCTTCACACTAAAAGATGAGCAAATATACTTATCAAAGGGAATTAGAAAGAAAGGCCTCTCTCAAATGATGAAGGCCAATAAAGGCCTGGTATTCTCTGCAGCTGAGCTAAATAAAGACCCCGGCAATTCTGCACAGTCATACTTTATTGAGTCATAAAGCTTATATCATGTATCTTATTGTATTGAGAAATAAGCACATCATCCCATCCCTGCCATTAGTATTTTGTGCTAATGGCACATAATCTGTAATTTTGCTAAGAAATGGCAAATATGTAGTGTTACTCCAAGAACTATAATCATGTTAGGGTGGAAAGTCTCTGCCCTACTTGCAAAGTGAAAAAGAATCTTTTTAACTCGAATATTACTCTAATATTAATGTCAACTCCGTGTCCTGTTGGCTGTAAATGTCTGTGTGTGTGTGTGTGTGTGTGTCCCGGCACCTCACCCTTGGTGTCGTTGAGCGGGTCCATGTGTCGGTAGATGTAACCCTCCAGGTAGGAGTGGAAGCGGGGCGTCGGGGGGAAGAAGGCCAGGCAGATGGCCATCAGCTCCCAGCCTCGCTCCAGGCTGTCGTAGCGGAAGTTCTCCGTGGTCTGACGACACAGCTGGATGTAGAGCTCGTCACGCACGCCCTGGTTACTCCAGCCTCGCACCACCACCTGGGAGAGAGAGGTTCACAAGAGAGAGAGAAAGAGAGACTGACTTAGAAGGGGTGTAAAGTAATCTACGCTCTCCATCAAGTGACTAAACTTTAGCCTCTAAGGTTCGAGATGTTAAAGGAGAATTCTGTCAGTTTTACAGCCATGGGTGTGATTCTTGTAATCATGACTAACTGTGAAGATGTTACTTTGACCAACAGGCAAACACAGATGACTGAGACTGTTCCTGAGTCAGCACAGGCTGCGTTACAATGGATAGGGAATGTGTAACACGAACCACACAGTCATGTTTAGAGTCCAAATCAGACCAGTTCCAACCCAAAACCTTCATCTTTACCTACTAAAAATCAATAACCACTTACCTCCACTTTGTTTTTACTCAGAGTTAGTGGTAAAAAGGATTAGGGTCTGGTCTGGCGTGGGTGAAGCAAAATAACATCTTCATCTAGATAATGACCTATCATTCTAAAATGCAAGAATTCCCCTTTAAAGTATAAAGTTTTGGATGGAAAGGTGTCCACTAGTCATCAAGTAGAAAAATGAAGGTCCAAAACACTGAAAATCTGTCACATTTTTGGACTGATTGTAACTTTACAAATCAGATCAAGACTTGAAAACTTGATTGGGCTTGTCGTTTACCTTTATTATGCCTGGCCAAATAAAATAAAGGCTTTTTAACACAGGTCTGGAGCGCTCTCTTTCCATAGAATTTGCACTTTTGGCTGATACAAACCTAATTAAGGATAAAGGGAGATTATGAGCTGCCTCAGACAAACTTTAAAGTGCAAATGGGCTGTTGTGGAAAAATGAGAGATCATCAGCTTATTAGAGGCCATATATTTGTACTATAATTAACAATTACAAGAAGAAGGTGTGTTTGTGTGTGTGTGTCTGTGTGTGTGTGTGTGTGTGTGTGTGTTGTATTCTTGCCTCTTAAGCAGCTTGACTACAGTGTGACATTAGCCTGGTTACACTGGAAGTTTTCTACACAAGTAAAAGGCAGTTTCCCTCTGACCGAGGAGCCATTTAGTGACCTGACATTTTCTGCTCAAGGAAAATAACGAGAAAATGGCACGCAACCACCTTTGACACAAGGCCCAGTTTATATCGTCTCATATTTATTAATAATCATGTTTCTTTATCTTTTGCTGTTATGCTGCACACCCTGCATACATACTATTATTCATACATTTCACACTTTTCATTTTTTTGGCTTCGCATGTTGTTTTTTGTTTTAAGCCCCATATCTCCTATTAATTCAGTTATATTCTACATTCTTGGCAGTATCTTGACATTATTTGCCGATGCAATGACCCAGTTTCACCATGACGATCAGTAATATGTCAGCCTTTCTTCACTGACACTTAAGAGCTACACTGGAACATGCAAATGAGTAAGCTGTATTGTCACTCATGCTGCTGGGAACAATCACAATGCCAAATTCAACTAATTAACAAGGTAAAGACTGGAGACAGGAGTCTCATACAGGAAGACAAAAAGCTCTGCAGCAGGCTTAGATTTATGGAACTAATATTGGCTTCATATTAAAAAACGTTATTGTTCTCATTAGTCAGTGTTTCAGTGGAGAGTTGTAATGTTTTGTGATGGTCTGAATGTTGATTCTTAGGTGTTTTCCCCCTGAAGAATATAATTCTGGAAGCAGCAATGAATACGTCAATTTTTTGGCATAAAAATTTTGAAATTTAAAGAATAGTCCAATGATGGGTAGCACTTTGTGTTAGCTTAGCATAAAGACTTGAAGTCTACAGGAGTCATTAGCCTAGCTCTGTCAATGTGAAAAATTAAACCCTACAGCAACTGTAAGCTGTCTTATTTACACAGTGTATCATGTGTATTTGAAATACACATCTTGGAAACTATTTTTAAAAATGAGCGGTGTTTTAGGAGAAGTTAGATGGTTGGAACTATAACACGGTTCAGCAGTTATAATTCAGAGGTTATAGTTCTTACCATCTATAGTTTATTGGTTTATTGGTTTATGGTTTATTTTTTCACTTTGATGGACCTAGGCTAATGACTCCTGTAGACTTCAAGTCTTTATGCTACGCTAACACAATGCTACTCATAGGAACTGAACCAGTGGACGTACAGAGGTGAAAATGGTATCAAACATCTTGTCTCAGTCTGGGTAAGTCAGAAAAAAAGGTATTTTGCCCAAAATGTATAAAAGGTATTCCTTTAAACATATTGAACACCTGCGTAACATATGTGCTGTTTGCAGCCTCAAAAAAATGGAACTTTCTTCTTGATCTTGTCGTGAACAATGAACCAGCACAGAGTGATAGTCTGGGTTGTGTACAGACCTCCAGAGCCACGTGGAAAGGGTCGGCTTTGGAGCGGCGATCTCCCATGTAGGTCTGGATGAGCTTGAAGATGTCCACCGCCTCCTTCTTCACGTTGCGGTCTGAGGTCACAATCATGGGCTTCTTAATGGGCTCGCTGCTCCAGGCCAGCATGTTGGCGATGGACACCTTCCTCCGAAACAGACCCTGGGGGAAGAAGAGAGGGGGAGAGAGAGCGGCAAGGAAGAGTTAGGAGGAGGGAGAGGATGGGAGGAGATACCTTTCATTTGACGTCCCAGCTCTGAGGACATTTTACCTGCAATAGATTAACAAGCCGTATATCGAAATAAGAAACCTGAAAGGGGCTCATGGGAATGATTTCATCCTAGTGAACTAAGGTACCTGACATCAGTATCAGCGATGACAGCTGAAAGAAGAGTGGAAAGGAAAGCTGGAGTGTGAACCGCACAAGAGGGTGAGCAGTTCAGATCCCTGGACTAGGTTGGGAAATCAGGATTGGGGAGGTTAAGTATGTGCTCCTCTCCTCTTTCTGGCAAGGTGTTGCTAAAAAACGCCAAACTTTGTAATAATCACAACTGGCCAAGTTTTTGCAGCTGATTCTGATTTGTGATTTTAACAGTATCGATTAAAACGCTGCATTTTAGACCGACTTTGATTTCACATTCCAGCACTGTGATTAACCAACTGCTCTTGTAGCTGCCACAGACGTGTAGAAATAAATCAGTTATTATGCAAACATAATTATGTGCTGGCGTGCTTGATTGCTTGATGAAAAAGGCTTTCCTTCCGTCCGATACATTAAACTGTTTCCAATCATACCGGCTGTGATATTCACAGCACAGTGTCAGATATTAATGTATGTGAGCTACAGTGTACATTGGCAGTCCAAATCAATCATCCAACTATTGACAAAGGAGTGAATGAAATTAAATGAACAAGTTCCCCTCTGAAAACAGAAACAACAAGGCCGTGTAAAGAAACGATGGGATGCTGCATGCCTGTAATATGATCAGGCTGATTAAGATCACTGTGCCTCTAATTAAAATGTACAAAGTGTAGAGACAGGTTGAGCCATGAGGAAGTTAAAACAGCACAAGTGAAAGAAGCAAACTGAGACATCCCAAATAATACTGCTCTGTACCATTTGGGATGGGACGATATATTGAAATTCAAATACATCACAATACAACAATGTGACAATAAATTAACACTGAACACTGACTGAACTTATATCGTGGTTGTGTTGAATGATATTGTAAGATATAATAAACATATTGTTTATTTAAAGGCTGCATTACAATAAAAGAATCCAATTGTCTGAATTGATTAGACTGTTGTAGCTGTTCTGTTATTTGCTACCTCTCTACCGGTTTTGTTATCATATCCACATCACTAATGATTGTTTATTAAAAATCTATGTATGTAAATATCTTAGGAAAGCACTTATCTATCCATAAAATATTGTCACAATATTCATAGAGAGCTGTTTTGCCAAAGATATGGTTATATTTGATTTTGTCCATATTGCCCTATGATAGTCGATCAAGGTGTAATCTGAGTAAATGGACACATAGGCCTCAATTTAATAAAACTATTAAGACCTGTCATTGGTGCAAGATAATCTTCTTGACCAATCAGGTCATTGGTTTTACACAAAGTTTAGTAATTTGGGGCCATAGTGATAATGGCAATGTGTAAGCAAATGGACATGTTCAAATGCACGCATGCAGTATGTATTCTGTGTGTGTGTGTGTGTGTGTGCGTGTCTTTTGACTACCTGTGTGTGTTTGTTGAAGTGCTTAGACGCCCAGTTCTCGATGTCGGTCTCTGAGGACGGTTTCCTCAGGGTGAATTCTGGAAAGACCCCGCAGCTGGCACTCGGCATCATGTTCCTGGCATTCCGACTGGCCTCGAACTGGGCGCAGGCCCCCAGATCCTCCGACTGACAGGTGAAGACAGACAGAGGGACAGGAAGGAAGACAGATTGAGAGAGGAGTGGGAACACGAGGCGAGACGGTGACTGAGCATGAAAATTATAGTTAAAAGAGCCCCTGGCCTTTATAGCGTCCTCCTGTCTGCAGCAACACAACTACAATCAGTCTGCACACACAAATGTAGAATTCACACTCTCAGATACAAGGCTGGAAACGTTTACAGCTGCTGAAGTTAAAGATGTTAAAGTGTTTTTGTACTCTTTGGATTAAAAAATAAAGTCTCCTTAAGCAGTCATGTAGAAAAGAGGAAGACCCGAGGTAAAAATATGACAAAGACATGTCCTCTGTTCTGTTTGTCCAGTCATTCAACTTTACCTGATTGGCCAAATACAATTAAGGATTTTTAATCGACTTTTGGGGTTTCTCGCTTCTTTCTTTTTCCATGAAATTTACTCTTTCTGCTGAAACAAACCTAATTAAAGACAAAGAGAAACTCCACAAGGCCCCAGACAAACTTCTTAAAGTGAAAATAAAATGCTGGATACATGAGAAAGACCATGTGCTCATTGGAGGACAAATCTCTGTGATATAAGTAACAGTTAACAGCATTAACAGGTAAGGTAGCTGTTTTCCGTGCTTCTTCTTTCCTTTGTCAGTCAGTTGATCAATCTGATTCAGATTCAGAGGTGAACGCATTCACCCAGTGCACAGCAATTACCCACAATGCCCCTACGCACGGATGACGATGATGAATCACTTCAGGATTTATAGCCAAGGAAAATAAAGGGGCATTTAATAATCTTTTCTTGCCCCATATCAGTGATCAAAGGTGTTGCAAGAAGTCAAGAACCCCAGACATGAAAAACGATAAAATCTGCTGCAGTGACGCTTATCTGCTGGTTATAGCGACGATTAGCAACTTTGTTTTATTTTTATGACTTCAAAAACTGAGACACAGCTAAATTAATTATTACATGCATTGATTTTGAGACATTCATATAATTACCTTAAACCTTAAAAAAGAGACGATGGCTGAGAAGACTTTGAGCCTTGTCTCATGAACTGTCTCATTTATGTAGGACACATAGGAAACTTCCTTTTGAGGTTCCTTCTATTGCCAATTTTGAAGGAAGCATACGTTGGTTCTAATTAGAGGCTTATAGATACGGTTTGCCAGGAAATAGTTCCCAACAAAACTCTTCACCCCCCAAGGGCTGTGGATTATGCCGGGAATGCTTGTCATTGTTTTTAGAAAGAGCTGTTGCCATTGAGTTTTCCACATGTACATTTTTGACAGTTTCAGCTCCACAAAGAAACACTCATCCAGTCCCATTGTATCGGGATGAAGGGAGACAGACTGGAAACCTCACAAAATCACACAGAAACCATCTGGATGGACAGGCTGCACGAGGGTAACGGGGAAAATATCTTGTTTTATATTTTGGGTCAACTGTTCCTTTAAGTGGAATAGGACACCCCACGCAATGCCATGCAATGTGAAATAAGGGGTAGAGGAAGAATTAAATGTATCCAACATCTGTTTAAATTCACTTTTAGTCCAGTCAGTTGTTTTTGGAAAATTGCTGAAATTATTTTTATCTATCAGAAAAAGCATCCAGGAGTAGCAATACTGGTGCTGCCTATAATCAACTAGCTGTAGGTGGCAAAAGTTTTGCTATGTTTCATTGTGAGAGCCTTTATTACCATGGAAACTGCTGACGCAGCGCTGCGAAGAATTCTATGTGAGTCGTTATTTTTCCTTGTTAGGTTGTCTAAATCCATGCAACTCTTTGGACAAAATGGGCCACTGATATGAAACGTGAATACTCCACCGTTTTGGGCAAAATACCCGATTTCCAACTTACCCAGACTGAGACAAGATGTTCAACCATTTTTACCTCTGTATGTCCACTGGTTCAGTTCCTATGGGTAGCATTTCGTGTTAGCTTAGCACTAAGACTTGAAGTCTACAGGAGTCATTAGCCTAGCTCTGTCAAAGTGAAAAATAAACCTTACAGCAACTCTGAAGCTGTCTTATTTACACAGTTTATCATGTGTATTTGAAATACATGACAAAAACAAGTCTTGTTTTGTTTTTTTAATTCAACATGTATTTCAAACGCACGATACATAGTGTAAATAACTCAGCTTTGGAGTTGCTGTAAAGTTTAATTTTTTCATTTGAACAGAGCTAGGGTAATGACACCTGAGGACTTTATGCTAAGCTAACATGAAATGCTAACCTAGGAACTAAACCAGTGGACGTACAGAGGTGAAAATGGTATTGAACATCTTGTCTCAGTCTGGGTAAGTCAGATGAAGGGTATTTTCCCCAAAAGTTGGGAGTATTCCTTTAAGCATCCTTGCAAATGAGGCAGCCTTAGTGTTTTGTGCCATAAAGGAATCCATCAGACTCCTTTATGGCCCAAAGCAGGAAGAGGGCGCTGTTCTACAAAAGAAAATGGAGCTAAAGCTTTCAGAGTTTCTGGCAGTATGTTTTATGATCATTCAGGCTGTTTCCTATTCAAGCACAACATCTCTCCCTCTTTCTCTAAGCCATTTTCCTCTCTCATTCCAGATTTCCCTCCCTCTATTTTTCTCCATTTTCTCTGCCCCTCACTCCATCCATATCTTCCTGTTTTTCTCGCCTCTTTCTAAAGGCAGATTCTCCACAGCAGGTTCCTCCCTTTGCTCTCTCTCTGCTCTATACTGGATTGTTGCATCGTCGTGTTTGGACAGAGAGAGAGAGGAGCCTATTTTCCTCCTGGCTAAGCACTTTCCCAGGCTTCTCATCTCTTATTGCCTCTGAGGTTTCAGATGCAGGCAGATGTCACACCAGCCTCCATCTGTGTGTTCACTTCATGTCTGCTTCTGTAAATTGCTCGCATGTTCCTGTGTATGTATCCATGTGTGCAGCCATGAGGGGGTGTGTATCCACCAGGGTTTCATCAAAATGAGCTTGTCAAGGCTGATGCTTGTAATGATATACTTAGACTGAGCTGCTGACAGCTGATATTTTGTGCTGCTATTCAGTATCTTTAATTTGGACCGTTTTCATACCAATAAAGAAAGTCACCAGAATTTCATTCTTATTAGGGCAGAAAAGCATCTGAAACAGATGACCGATCACACAAGACCAAAACCGTCCACTGAAGCACAGGATGATACTGCTACTGAAAAAATTTTGAATTTTTAAAAAAATCAGTCTAAGGTCCAGATCAAGGCAGGAACGTTTTCCATTTGGTAATACAAGGGGCAGATATACCAAAAGAACATATGGTGCAGGTGTAGCATCTCGTTATGATGTAAGTCCATCCTTAACTGTAGATTGACAAATAATTTAAGGTGATGATGATGAAATTTACAGTTTTCAAGTTATTTGCATTGAAATTAGATGCTAATGGAAATGCTGTTTCCCAAACAATTCACAAAAACGGACACTGCCGCTTATTTCTGGCTTTTAGAGAGATGCACATCCTAAGAGCTTACAGGAACTTGGAAAGGAAATAATTTCCTATAGTGTACTGTGTATAATGTATTATGTCATATAAACACTGTCCTGGAATGAAACACAGAACTGGCTCTAAGACTTCTAATTAATAAGGATTTTAATGTATTGGTCAGATTATAGCGATAACAAACAGGAAAGATGGGAGAGCGATGTGTTGACATGGGAACTGATAACTCAGTGGAATTAATTCAAGTTCAAGTTTTGTGCTTTTGATCAGTTCAACAATAAACATGAAATCAGTCAAACTGCATCATGTCCATCACATCAGAGGTGGATGATGCTCACTGAACCAAAGTTCATTTTGATAAAATGACAATATTGGCCCATATATTGGTCTAACTCTGCTTTATAGTCATGTGCAGCTTCCATGGTGTGCGATATTCAAGGTGCGTGTGTGTGTGTGTGTGTGTGTGTGTGTGTGGGCGGAGCTTGTCTGGGTGCAGTGATAGTGTGTATAGCTGGAAGAGGCAGCAGTGCGACTGTTACATAAACCAATCTGTGTCCGGCTTAGCAGCTTTACATGAAACATTGATGGTGTTCAGCAGGGTGGGGCTGTAAGACAGGAGGACGCCAGACCTGACTGGACCACTCGCTGTGTGTGTGTGTGTGCGTGTGTGTGTGTGCGTGTGTGTGTGTGTGTGTACAGAGTCTGTATGAACGTCTAAAGCTGTAGGTGTCATTTCAGCTCTTTGGCTCCCTCCCTGCTTTCACCTCCTCTTTGGAAAAAACATGAACCTTAGAGTACCTTGCTGATAATACACTATATTATATCCATACCTACATACATTCATACATTCAGTACATTGGTGATATACTGATATCATGACTTAAGACTAGACTGGGATTTTGGTCATAATATTGTGAAATTACTTAAATGTGACCTTTTACTGGTTTTAAAAATTGTATTACAGTAAAGTGACACAATTTTCTGAACTTATCTGAATAAAATGAACAGTTCTTGGATTTACATGCTCAATATATACACATTACTAATAACTAATCACACAATACTGATTACTATTGATCATTATCTTATGAAAGCATAAACGCTCACCCAAAAATATCCCAAAAATGACACTATTGATCATTGGGGTGTTTGCTGTAAAATATTGTGATACTTAATTGTCTGTATCACCCAGCCCATGTATACATACACAAAAGAGCGGCTGATAATACAATGTGATTTGCTGTACAGTGACAAAAAGATGTTCCCTCACCATGTCTAAAAGGTTTAGCTATGTTCCCATAATGCATCACGACATTGCAGTCCTCCATGTAAACTGATAGGTGAAGGGCTCAGAGGTAAATGCTAAATTGATTTACAGAAAAAGTTGAAATGTGTTTATTAATGTGTTTACTTTATTTCATGAAGAGCTCAATAAAGAGCAGGGTTGTTGATCTGTACAAAATTACTTTTATCACACCATGGAGTTTGGCAACCAGCTACAGAGGAGTGCAGTGTTCCACTTCTGGCTGCCTTTGAGCAAAAAAAAAACAAACAAAAAAAAAAACATAAAAAAAATAAATAAATGGAAAACATCATACAAACAACTGGGCAAGGATTCAACAACCAAGCCTGCATATTCTGGCAGCATATAAAATGCATAAATGAGGCACAAAACATCAGCAACAACACAATACCCCCGGTTCTGTTCCAGAGCTGGCTCATTGAAAACAATCAGGATAAAGCAAACCTTTCCAGAAACCATTTTCAGCAAGTACATTCATGCCTCACCGACCACGACTTCAAGTGGAAAGGCAAAGCAGATGTCCAAACCCAAAAAATATCGCTCATATCTCCTCCGCCAGTCATCACGCTGATCCATTATCACATTATCATTATGCATTATCACCTCATGCCTCAGCAGTCACATTCAGCACCTGGGTCTCCTCTCAGGTCCACCAAGCTGGTTTGTGGAAACATCACTCACCCACTGGCAACAGCCTCCGACAGTCCGAATACATCATCAGCAACAAACAGCTCACCTTGGCCGCCTTTTTTCATAAAGAGAAAACATTTGACTCTGGAGTAACAGACTCCATCTACATCCACATCATCCCAGCTGACTCCAATGCTGCACACTAACCAAAGTTAAAAACTGGACAAATATGGACAATCAAAATGAATCCAGCAGAAACATGGTGCATTTTATTTACCAAAAGAAATTCAAAATCCAACTGAAGCTCAACATCACACTAATATCTAACCCCTAACTCTTGTCATTAAAGGAATACTCCTATGTTTTGGGCAAAATACCCTTTGTCCTTGACAAAGTGGTGTGTAGTGCTATTGACTCTGGTACACTTCAAGTGTTTATGCTAAGCTAACACAAAATGCTAGGAACTGAACAAGTGGACGCACAGAGGTGAAAATGATACTGAACATCTGGAACGTCTGGATAAGTCATAAAAAGGGTATTTTGCCCAAAACATTGGAGTATTCCTTTAATCAGTGTGTCTACAGGTACCAGAGTTCAATTTAATGTTTTTAAGACCGTTATAAGACACATTTTAACCAAATTTAAAAATGTTTTGTGGACAAATAATCTCTTCCTTATTCAAATACGAATTGGAGGTAAGTATATAGATAAGTATTGTACAGAGTATTTGGTTTAGTGCAGGGTTCAGTTTTATAATATTTTCCTTTAGGTTAGATAGCAAACTGCTGGAAGAAATCTGCCACGACTTTTTTCGACAGAATTTGGGACAGATAATTGCAGGGACTTTTTTTGGATTTCCCCCTACAGGTTAGTATGACAGGTGAGTATAAAGTGAGTTGGGTCATTTTCCCAACAGGTGAGTGTAGCAGGTCAGAATGAAAGTGGTACCAGGTTCAGTCAGCAGAAATGTTGATGCAGAAGAACCCAACTACAGCCTCCTGAAGCAAAATTCATCACCAGTCTGGATGCACTTCTTATCAGTTAAAAAGATTACAAATCATCCCAAATAAAGTGAAACGACTGGCCTACAGACCTGCTGCCATCACATTTCAGACCTCCAAGCCATCCATCACAGACTCATCACCTCAGGTCAGGAACACATAAACAGAGCTGCCAACAACCCATCAATTAACATAACAGTGGAAGAAGCCAAGTGGGCCATCAAAACACTATCTCCCTCAACACTGCAGTGCACACCGAGACCTGCATCAGCATCTTCACACACTCACAAACCACCTTTCCTTACTGCTTACTTTAACATCCTTATCAATACACCTAGACCTTTTGACCTGTACCTTATTCAAAATATTTCTCCATTTTTCAAATTCAAGCATCTTGGATTTGTTAAAAATGATGATCGGAGTCCTCAGCATCTCACCAGTTGTACAGGATGCAGAAAACTCAAACTGCTCCAAGCTGTACAACTTTCAAAGTTCATCTGCAAATACTTCCGTTGACTGGTTTTCTACCACAAGGCAGCCATCTTCAGGAGGATTCAAGTCAGTCGTGGTGAAACACTTCACTCCTTCACTCTGTACCTTATGCTGTCAAACTTCATCACAAAATAGATTCTACACAGCTGTTCCTTGTTGAGAAGTAACTAATGAATAAAAAGAAGTTCTATTACTGTGAGAAAGCACCTTTAAATCTTCACATCAGAACATGACATGATGGGAGAACTTACCTCTGGATTCTCTGTTTACATGGTATGTATGTATTTGTCCTTTAGTCAACCTCATTAAAAACAATATCTATTTTACAAGGGAGATCTGGCCAAGACAGCAGTAGCTAATTCTTTTTCTTTTGGCGTTTTATAATAAATTAGCCTACACTGTTGTAAAAGCAGGAGGTTTTTTGCTTCTATGTAACATGCCATAAGCTCTGTTTGGGAACATCACTGTATTCTCTATGGAAGAGAGTAAGGCAGCTGATTAACCAGGAGGCCACGAAGCTGAGACAACATTCAAATAAAGTAATCATTAATTATTAAACTAGTATTAATGAGTATTAATTAGGGCTATGTGTCATTGTCCTGTATGTGCTATGGAACTGAATCCAGTCTGTACTTGTTGCCTTTCTCTGTGTATTTTATGTCATTTGTATATTTCCAAAGGGGATATTGTATGGAGAGTCATATGTTGATGTATATCTAAATGCCCTGCTTTCTTTATTCTGGGAGCACAGACACTATTTTCCCGGCACGTCGCTGTACCTGTGAGGGGTGAAGGAAGGGCTCCGGGGAGGCCAGGTTGGTCTGAACCGACAGGCTTTTCTCCAGCAGGGCTTGAGGGAAGCCCAGCCGATCGAAGGTGCTGCGTTTCCAGTGATGCCCATCGCTCTGCGCCAGTGCCTCGTCCTCGCTGAACGCCCTCACCACCGGCCCCGGCAATGGCAGCGGCACCGCCCCGTCACTCTCATAACCGTCCTTGGAGCCTCCGCTACCCTGAGCCGCCCCCCCTCCCTGCCCCGAGTCCCAGCTGCTCCTCTGTTTCATCACCTGCTGGGCCTCCCATGCCAGCCTGGCCTGGGCCAGCACCGCCTCCGGCATTGTGCCCGCCCCCTCACTGTCAGGCCCGCAGCGGCCCAGCTCTTGCGGCAGCGA
>OMLF01019421.1:1807-14968 GCA_900302615.1 Holocentrus rufus
GACTGGCGCTTCAGCAGACGAATGCGGATGTTGGTCACCCTCAGCTGCTGCTGGGCCTCCACCCCGAACGGGTCCAGTGACTCCCACTGGGGCAGGGCGCGGTAGATCACCTGTCAGTCAGAGACGGAGAGAGAGAGAGGGAGATTGGTTGTCAAATTACACAGTTCATCAGTTACTGCATTTGATTTACTTTCCTTATGGATCTTTTTCACAGCAGCCAATTTGACAGGAAATAGCAGGTAAACACAGGTGTTACTAATCACATTAATTAAGGTTCTGTTCCATTCAAGTGTAGCAGAGTTTTTCCAGCGACCCAACATGAACAATAGAGCTTTTTTCACAGCAGCCATTCTGACATGAAACAGTAGGTAAACACAGGTGTTACAAATCACATTAATTAAGGCTCTGTTATATTTAGGCACAGAGCCTTAATTAACGTGATTTGTAACACCTGTGTTTACCTGTTATTTCATGTCAACCAGCTTCATGTGTGAAAAAGGGCTAAATCCTCGGGGCTTCCAGGTTGAGTGGGAATATCTGGGATCAGTGGAGATTGTTCTCATTCCAAACTGTAAACAACAAAACACAGAATCCAACAGTCTGACCAGCAATCACTGCAGTTCAATGACCAAAAGAAATTCATAGATAATGTACATCTCCTTATGCTCTGACTTGTTAAAGCTCCTATCATTTCTTTATTTATCTATACAGATTTACAGGGAAAATGCACATCAATTCACATTTCTGTAAATGTGCCAGCTTAGCCATCTTGGCTGATTTTCAACTGGAGTCCCTGGGCAGGTGTTAATAGCTACAAAAGACACATAAAATATATTTTAAAAAGGACAACAACACATATAACAAAGCAAGGTTCATAAAAAGGCTCATAACATATAGATGTTGTATATTCTGAATACATATATTTTCTTCTAAGAGCTCATAAAAAAAGACATGCCTATATATATAACAATTAATAATTTATTGGGGTGGAGAATGTGAAAACTAGGCATGAATTCTAAGAATGGGTAAAGTTATAGTCCCTATTACAACAACAATGGGAGGCCAAGTTAAACTACATTCAGTGGCAGTGATGATCCTCTTGTCCCTCCATCTGTCATGTTTTACGAGGGGTTTGTTTAGCCAGTATCAGTGGCCTTGCACCCCGCCCACCAGTGTCCACCCAGTACATGACCGGGAGGAGACCAGACACCCTAACAAGCGTGCCTTCCCTCTCTCTCCCTCTCTATGGTCTCTCTCTCTCTTTCTCTCTCTCTCTCTCTCTCTCTCTCTCTTTACCCTGGCGGGACTCTGGACATCCTTCAAACCGAAGATCCCTTTATATCCCTGCCCTTGCTGCTGCCATCACCATGGCTACTGCTGCCACTGGCAACCAACATACACCACTGCTGTTGTTGGGGTGAAAAAAGTTGGTTCCTGCCCCAACTCTCACTGTGAAAGAAGTGTGTGTTTTTGCACTGTGCCTCTTCGCCAAAGTGTGCACGATTGTAGGGAGTGTGTATCAATGACTGGCTGTCATTGATATAATTGGGCGAGTGTGTGTGCGTGTGTGTGTATGTATGTGTGTGTGTGTGTGTTTGTGTATGTGTGTATGTGTATGTGTATGTGTGTGTGTGAGTGAATTTGCATGTGTGTTTTTCGAAAGGGGTGTGGGAGGGGGGGCATGCAAGCTGAGCCCCCATGCTGCTCCCTCATTGGCTAGATGACTGGCCGGGAGTGTGATGGGAGGAGCACCATTAATTTCCCTGTTGTTGGAAAAGGTCACGGGGTCACGGCATTGTGGTCCGCAATTAAGAGAACACGACAAATAGGACGAGGGGCGCCGGTCCGCGGGAGAGCACGGAGAGCAGGGCCAGACAAAGAGTGGGACGGAGATGCAGCTCCACATAACTCAGGCCTGGACAAAAGGCCTGCGACAGCCCGGCGACACCACAGCAACACC
Organism: Holocentrus rufus; assembly: GCA_900302615.1. Lineage (NCBI taxonomy): Eukaryota > Metazoa > Chordata > Actinopteri > Holocentriformes > Holocentridae > Holocentrus > Holocentrus rufus. Next base: position 3,768 of record OMLF01019421.1, read on the forward strand.
ATCGCGCACACACAGCCGCACTGGCATGCACGCAAGCATACGCAGATATGCACACATGCACAAACTCACATCAGTGTTATGCATTTCTTTACACGACCAAAGTTCCACAAGAATTTGCCCATTGTTTTTCAGGGTGCATGCAAACAACATTAGCTTGTGCAAATATGCTGATGACACCCATCTTTTTGTTTCTGTGTCACTCAGAAACTTTGTGACTTGCAAAGCTGAGTCAGGGACACCTAAGGGCGCTTCATGGGGTCCAGAGAGTCCCAAGCAAAATGAATAGTTTAATTTCCCAACAACCTGAAATAGTCACATTTAGAGCGTATTTATAGGTGCACTACGCACAATTGCAGAGGGTCTAATGAAGTGAGGATCGTTTAGGCTCAACTGACAAAAAATGTGGAACAAGCATTAACTTTGTCAGTGAGAGTTGGTCAGCTACCAAATGTCGTGTTTATTCCATGGTTTTTGTCAGTTGATTCTTAACGGTCCTCATTTCAATTCACCTGCAGCAATTTTGCATAGTGCATCTCTAATTCTATTCTATCTTCCATTTTCATCACTATTATTTTCCCAAATACAATGAATGGTCAAAGCGTGAGTTCTAGCCTTGGAGGTTGCACATTGGCAAGAAATTTTGAAAACATGTTCCATGATTCAGGCCAAACAGAACTTGAGGCTGCGGGTTGACCGTTGGGCATTTGTCCACGGGTAATCTCTCTTCCTGTTTCAGGCTGAAAAATAATGTAAGTCTGGCTTTAACAGGCCTAATTCCATCAAAGCACTGTGGACTGTAATCTGGTAAACAGGCACAATGGGCATTGATGGAAGAAGAAAGAGAGGGAGAGAGAGAGAGAGAGAGAGAGAGAGAGAGAGAGAGAGAAAGAGAGAGATAGAAGCAGAGTGGGGGATGGGTGTCTAGCCAACAGTACCAACATCTATCAGAGTAGCAGCACTTCCTTCCCACCAGACAGACGGAGAACCGACTCAGATGTGTGTTTATCTGAAGGGGCACGGGACGAGTGTGCACGCTTGAGGAACTGTGCAAATGAGAGAGAGAGTGTGTGTGTGTGTGTCTGTGTCTGTGTGTGTAGGCTGGTCTGCCTTGCTCCCTTCCCGAAGGAGGTCAGTCTCTATAACAAACACTCACATTCTTCCAGCCCAGCTGACCTCATAAATAAGACAGGGAGCCCTGCATGCTCCTACACACATACACACACACACACTACTACTACCTTTTCCCCACATTCACCACAGGTGAAGCTTTCGGCGCAAGAGATGACATGCTTTCATGTTTGCTGGAGAAAAAAAAAAGAAAAGGAAAAAAAAAGAGGCAGAAAGGTGAGAATACCTGCTGCCTGTAATCGCTCCGAGCTACGACCCCAACCCCCTCCCATCCACCACCACCTCACTGCCATTCATCATGGCTTACACTTACCTGATCGCTCAAATGCTGCACACACATGCAATCCGACATGCTTTGATACTCCAACAAAACACATGCACAACCCAACCGCAACGCACATTCCTAAGGCACACATGCATGCCTGCAAGGTGTAAATTTATCAGTTAAGATGCTTTATTTGATCTTATCTCTGTTTATTCACTTTGCCCTAATATTTTAATGTATTTCATTGTGGCAGATATTATCTTCAGTGCTTATTCAGAGATATTGTGAGGGGAAATCCCACCTGGCAAATCATAGTAATTACTATCAAACTGATCTCGTTATATGAGGCCAGTGTCATGTTTCATTTCTTTTCTCTTTGTTTTGAGCATAAATCAATGCTTTTCTGACAACATAATTAATTTTCATTTATACTGAAGGTTGTTTGCTTTATAATGATCACCAATTGGAGGCTTTTATATTTGCCACCACATCACGTTTGATTCATGTTTATCTTCTGTATATTTTACTGCTGTGACAACCCTTATTTCCCCAGAAGGCTCATTAAAGACTCATGTAATCCAGTCTAATCTAATACATGTGTACCACACACACTTCATATTTGTGTGCACCATACTTTTCATGTAAACATAAACCCGGAGGAGGCACTGCAGCCCTCACACACACTGCACAGTACATGACATGCCTTGCTGTCATCACCGTGCACAGGCCACAGACAGTTTAACCGTCGGCATTAAGGGCCATGCACAATCACGAGATAAATACACAGCGGCGAGCGCGAAAAGGCGTGAACGTCTGAGCAGCAGCAGCTGTGCCGGGCCTGTCAGAGCGCTGCGTGACCTCTCTTGACTTCAGGGTCATCGGTTAAGGGGTTAGAGGGCAAAGGTCGTGCTCCTAGCACAGGTGGCTGAGTCGAACGGAAGCCAACACGCAACAAGAGAAAGAAAGAGGGCGAAATGAAAACAAGCTGATGTTTTCCATACTTCTATGCGCAAAACGTGGAGAGGAAATCATGTGAGAGATGCATAAAAAAAGCATCGTCTGTCTCTCTGCCTGCATTTCACACATGCAAAGGCTCATAAACAGACGTGCGCACACACATACCTGGGGTTTTCCCTGCATACTAAACAGACACAGACCAAGAGGACAGAATGAGATTTATAGTAGAGCAGCATAATAAGTCCATAAACGCTGCAGGGATTATTCGGAGGGAATAGTGGGGAGAGCCCTTCAAGCAGGGCATTAAGTAAACACATTTCACATGATATCACTGCAGGGAGCCCAGAGCGCCGCGCGGCTCGGCTCGGCTTGGCTCGGAGGCACGCGCCCCGGCACACATCTGCGCCGCAGCTCCCGATGCACACTGCTTCAATTAAACATCAATGGGCGGCAGGAAGCCCTCTCGTGCTACAGTCAAAGAAGCCCTACACACATGCACTCATGCGCATACACATACACAAAGAGCAAACCCCCACCTGGCTGCTCTCTGCTTCCAGTGTGTTTAGCGTGCCATGTGACTTTTGCATGTTGCATGGCTTTCATGCGCAAAGCCAGAACAGTGTTTGCTGCAGGGGTGGGGGTAAAGCAACAGAGGGTCCATGTGAAATCGTTTGTTTGATGGTCTGTCTGGTAGCAGAACCTAACTGTATGATATCACCTTATTATTATTATTATTATCATGCAATAGTGCAAAAAGCAGTCCAGCAATGTCCATGAGATGTTTCACTGCAAATGTGTATGCATCCTTATATTGACAACTTGGGCTTATAAACTCATGCAGACATGCACGCGCGCGCACACACACACACACACAGACCTTTGTACCTGGCATAAACATATATCTTGGGCAATCTGACTGTATTCAGACTGAGGAAAAATACAGCCAAGATGTGGCAAAGATCCAAACACCCAAACCATCTACGGAAATGATCCATCATGCATTTAGCCGAATGGAAAACAAGTATAAATGTAATGCATCTCCAATCCATATATGGCAATTATATGAATGGGAATAAACTTAAGTGCATGGACCCAACCAGGAGGCACACACAGGTCAAACAGTTGGCAGGCCGCTTGGGCATATTTGTCAAAAACGGATCGCCTGGAGACTGTTGAATGAGTAACATACGTGATGATGTGTTCACTGTCACTTTTAAAGAATGTAAATAAGTGTGTGGATGTTCTTTCAAAAATGTGATGTCAGTGTGTAAGCCTAAAACAAATCTGACAGTCAGGTGTAAATGCAATCCAGCTGACTCATATTGACTCATATCTAGATAAGAGACTTGTAAATGCCAGGTGGAATGGTCCTTTAACACGCAGCTCCTCACCTCTCCACGGATGCAGGGATGAGCCCCGGAATATTTGGAGGTGCAGGAGGCTCCGTCCTGGCCCACACCTGCCTTTCCCTCCTCCAGGCCGAAGGCGGCGCTGCAGTTGCTGGCATAATACTGCAGCGTCTTCCACGTTCTCCCGAAGTCCTGTGAGCGCTCCAGCGTCATGGCGGCGGGCCGGGGCGAGCGGAACACCACGATGAGGTGCGTGAAGTAGAACTCGGCCTCCAGGTCCAGCTGCACCGTCTCCGACTCCGCGCCCTCGGCCGACTGCCACCAGGTGTTGGGGTGGCGAAAGGACGAGTCGGCCATAGCGCCAGCCAGGTGGGCCAGCAGGGGCAGGCCGGCGTTGCACTTGGCGCATTTGGCGGCGTTGCAGGCCTGGGGGTCGGAGTAGGAGCAGTAGAGCTCCGTGCCGTTGTTGCCGCAGACAGTCTGGGTGAGCACCCGGCGGCCCAGGGCCAGGTTGCCCATGCGGGGGTTACAGGCCCGGCTCTCACAACGAGGGGCCACTCCAGCACGAAACACCTCCACAGACAGACCTGCATGGACAGACAAAGTTTACACATATTTGTCTGGACGAGCAAATTTGGCAACTCTACCTTAGCTCAGGGCTTTTCAAACTTTTTCACGTCCCAGACCCCCAAAGTTGACTTTGATTAAGCCACAGACCCCCATTTAAAGTGATTTTGCCCTGCAGACCCTGATATGAAAAGCTATTTTGGTTCATGTCAAGTGTTAAATTGTTTAGATTTCCTACTTGAACACTGACAAATAGATTCTGTGTAGTGAGATTAAAACATAATGTACTGTAATGCTTAATTTTGCTGAGGACCACCTAAAAGCCCCTCAAGGACCCCTGGGGGTCCCCTTACCCCACTTTGAAAACCACTGTCTCAGCTTACCTGAGTCCAAATTTGATCTTGTAGTATTTAAATCATATGAATGAAAAGCAAATATCAAACATAATTATCAAAAATCTAGTTGGAAAGCATATGTAAAAAGCAATATCAGGAGCATTCAGGACCCCTTTAAGGTGATAGGTTGGTGTTTGCTGTCTCATAATTTATCACATTAGCCAAATAATGTTGACAGTCCTCAGTCCTCTACATGAGCAGGTTTGGGAGTTTTGGTAGCCCACTATATTGGGACTTTGCCCACGTCTGAGTGAACTGACACCCCTGAGTGTGAGTAATCGAGAGTGAGTGAGTGAGCAGGCGAGGGGACGATAAGAGTGACTCAGTGCGTGCACACAAGTCAAGTGATTTACCTCGATCGGAAGCGTTATGCAAACAGGATAATAGAGGCATTGTGCACCTGCTTGCCACAGACAAGACGGACAGACAGTGGGGGAGCGTGGACTCTGACACAGATTAAGTTTAGCAGCTGGGAGGATGAGCGGCGTGCACGCGCCTTCCAGACGTTTTACGACCCCCCAGAGCCAGACTGACACCCTGCAAGAGCCCCGAGAGACTGGATTTATCATCTTGAAAGCCAGGGACTCTCAAAACTTTTTCATATCAGAGACCTCCCAAACAGTACTTGGATTTCATAGGAGGGAACCCCATCTGTGAACATTTTTGTGTCACAGAGAATTACATAACTCTCTATATTGTGGATGGAGGAAGAGTGAAATCTGATCAGTTATTCCTGTTTATTCCCTCATTGTGCTAAAATCCTATGGACTGAAATAAGTGGGGTTTTTTTGCTCAGGACCCCCCATCAAATCAAGGAGCCTGCAGGTCCCCATTTGGGCAACACTGACCTAAATGTTTGTAGCACAAGTGTTTTTTTTTTTTCCAAAGCAAACCTCCATCCAAGCCAGTGGCAGTGAACAACAATAGGACTCAGACACAATGCCTATTGTTCTGTTCCTCTTGGGCTTTAATATCTTAAGTGGAACAAAATGTTTAGTTTATTATTCTAAGACAAAGTTTTTATTCCAGGGCTCACAGCTCACTAATCCAAAGGGGAAACGCTTTCAGTCAAATCCTTGCACTAATACAGGCTACTTGTGCGCTGCTGCACTTGTCCCTGACATCGGAAGCACTACATTGCTGCACCAGAGGCAATAGCTGTGACAATAGGATGTTTATGCATGATCGCATGTGAGTTACAGATTCCAAACCCCCGACTAACCTGCATCTGACAGCACGGCCATGGCGATCACGGCTAGGACCAGCATAGTTTCCTTACTGCGATTTCCACTCATTCAAAACGCGGCTGGGAGAAACAAACCGGAATCCGCTGGAGTTGTTCAAGCGGATCGAGCAGATGCATCCACGATGGCAAAGACAAGTGCGCAGGTTCAAATCCACTGTGGGCTTTCTCTTTCAAACCGAGCTGCGATCCAAGGCAGTAACTCAATCCGCGGCCAAGAGAAGGCGATCCCGCATAATGTGTGTGTGTGTGATCTCAGACAACCCTGGAGAAAAAAAAGAAAGAACACAGCACCGATCCTGAGAAGTGAACGGGTCAGTCCAGCTCGTCTCCGTCGGGACCTGCAGCCTGTTTTTATTTCCCTACAGTGGCTGTTGCTTGCTCTGCCCCGCAGATCTATTTCTAAGGAGCGCAGGGAGAGTGACAGCGCTCCGCGGCTCCGCCTCTCCTCCACATTTTTCTCTGACTTAAAGGAACATTCCAGATAGCGCGGAGCTGGCATGGAGCTAACAACCTCTCCACAGACCAGCCAGCGGTTCGCAATCTAGGGCCCAGGGGCCTCCAGGAGGCCGGTGTAAGGGGTGCCAAAGGGTCCCCGGCAATTTTTTGCCTTCATTATCATTTGATTCATTTGAAATGATTCCAGGTAGAGGATGAATGAGAGTGACTGACTTGAGCTTTCACTCTGCACACCTAGATCATAAAAATGTTCTCAGTTGGGGGTCTCTGGGACGAAACCGCATCAGATCTGAAGGTTTGTAGTTGAAAGCATATCAGTCTGGCCGTCCCTTCCTTGTTATGAAATAGTTTGGTAACCTCTGTCACAGACCAGTGGATCTGGTACGAAAAAGCTTTTTTTTTTCTAACACAGTCTGTAAAAGAGTGCTTGCATCCAAATTTTTGACTAATTGGCTTTGGATGGGGCGGACAAAGTGAGTCTGGGTGAGTTACTGATGCACTTCAAATTACACAGCTTGGTCGCTTGGCTGAACCCGACGGAGGTCATTGTTGACAACATTATTGGTGTCTATGCGAAACCAGTGAAATATGCAAGCCAATAAAGGGCTTTCATTTTCAGTTGTGCTTTCCACATGACCGTCTACGCCTGACAATGGCTGCCCAACAGTCCAGGACGAGAGCCCACAGCAACAGAATGACTGGGACTGGGATTTACTACCCGAGATATGAACACAGCAGCTCTCTTACACCTTCAAACTTCCACGGCTCGTCACGTTTGACTCAGAGAAAGTGATGCACCTCAGCTGAACGTCTCAGTCCGCATGAACAACACGGGCCTAAATGTGCCAAAACAACAGTGTGAGCAGTGTGCCCCCCTGTGCTCAGTCATGGTACATAAACAGTGGCAAATCTAGTAGAAAACTGCTGTTGGAGAACTCGTTTTTTGTTTTTTTTTTCTTCTCTCTCTCCTGCTCATTTGTCTTAAGCTCCACTGATCTCAGCACGGCCTCTCTGTCTGCAGTGTATCAGACCATGACCTGCTTACTGTGTATCTGACCTGCGTCCAGTGAGCACTCAAACTGTCTCATCTGCTCACTCCAGACTGGCTAGTCCAGCTTCAATCGTGTTATTACTGCTAGTGGAACCTACACAGCAAAGGGAACATATAAGGAGTCTGAGGGTAGCTGTAGTGGACTGTAAAGCAACTGAAATTCAGTTTAGCCACAACTTTATTTGTGGACCATACAACACTTTTTATATTTAACGCATAAATCTTTATGATATAAATATATAATATGCTATTAACCTGATCTAGGTTATAGAATAGAGTCTGCCAGGGGGAAAAGTCATAAATTAATGCATAAATTAATAATTTACCCACCTTTTATTCACTATTTCCACATTAGCCTTAGTTCAAAGGTGAGACTTAATTTCTCGTTTCTTCTGTTCTTTGGAATGGAAGTGATTTTAAATGCACTGACAAACTATGACAAAAGTGCACTGCAAAATATAGTGTGCAATACTTCTGAATAAACTGACTTGAGTAAAAGTAAAATTATAGAATTACAAAGTGTACAAAGAGGCTCCCCAATTGCAGTAACTTGAGTAAATGTGATTAGCTGCTTCCACCACTGTGAAAAACCCACTTGCCTCTGACTGAGCACTTGTTTCATACTCTGTCCCACTTTCTGCACCCAGTGAGGAGGCCGAGGAGTCTCGTGCTTCCCTCACTTCCTGTGGTTCACCCTCTCCACAGGCCCAGTCAGCTTTAACTTGTGTCTGTCAGCTACACCAGGCAGCGCTGCGCTCTCCTCTGCAGACATCAAAGGGCTGTTTGGCATCAGACTGGAATGATCTGACTCGAACCGACCTCTGCAACGGGGCTGCCGCGCTGCAAATGATGATATCTAAATGTTTAGGCTGCAGCACTTAAAGAGAGGCACACACGTTTGGCGCGGTGTAGAAGCATTAAAATACACGGACACACGCAAGCACATTCTTTTCCCAGAAGATGCCACCCCCTCCCCTCCTTTAACGTACACCCACATTCACATTGTCATGTCAGCCATGCCAGAACTGACACAGTGACTGACTGACTGATTGGTTAATTACAAGGAGGGCAACTCCAAACAAGGGGAAGAAAAACAGGCTAAATGATGTAAAGGCATCAGTATTTGAAACATGCATACGAGGCTCTAGTGTAATTTCAGAGGTATTCTTGACAGAACCAAGCCCTCACTGTAGGAAGTTCGATGTTAGTTTTATTCACAATACCAGGTTTGAACTTGTCAAATGTGTTAGTAACAGTCGAATGCTTCAAGACAGAAAAATGAACGAAATCTCCAGACTGTTTGTGCCTGGAGAGAAAGAGCTGCCCAGACAGAGAGCTAGCACGACCCAGATATGACAGTTATTTCACCGTTTTTAACCTGAAACAGGTCATGGTTTTCAATTCATGTGACTATACTGTAAATCTAAACAATTCTTTGGTGATGTTCATGTTCAGTTTAGATGTTTTCACCAGACTAGACACCTCAGGGGTTACAATACTGACAGATAATGTATAGAAACATGAGGCAGATTATGAATCTATATGCTTAACTGTCCATGTCTGGAATGCAAGGCTGCAATGTTTCATCTGGAAAAGAAAAACATTTAAGCAAACAGATCTGTGCAAGAATTAGGCCAATATAGCCTATGATTACCCTTATAAAAAACTAGGAATCCTACAATATGTTTTATAAGAACACATTGTCCTTACATAAATATTATAGTGATACTATGGGTCATAAAAGATAAAATGAAGCATGATAAGGTAGGATAAGAGCAGCTAGAGTAGAGTAGTCTTTATTGATCCCCCAAAGCAGAAATTCAGCTATAAGTAGAGTAGATGTAGATATAATATAATATAATATAATATAATACAGTATTGTACAGTATAGTATAGTATAGTATAGTCACATTGTGAACCTCAGTCCACAAGGCGGCAGTGTCAAAAAACCCTGAACACTACTCACTTCTATTTTGGGTCAAAGGTGGAAGTGCAGCACTTCCGGCTCGGCAGCAAAGCGTGCAGCTTCAATCGGTGGCTGACGTTATTGTGACGAAAACATAGAAAATACTTAAGTTATACCTTTTTACACAACACACACTTGAGCAGAAATGGTGAGTTAACGTTGTAAATGCCTGTTAAACAAACTCAAAGATGTTTTGGAGAATTGTTTTGTGGTAGTAGCGCACTATTGTATTAGCTTGCTAGCTAGTTAGCATTAGCTACAGTAGCTTCTCATTCATAAGTCAGACTGAATTAACGAGAACACTGTATTTGATTTACGCACACTAGCTGTTCAGTATGTAATATCAGTACTTACATTTTCATACCATCGATAGATTTTACATTGAGAATTCATGCTATAGGTAGTGGCTTTAGTCCTGATATACGCGGTTGTTTATGGTATTGAGAGAAAGTTACGACATAACTCCTTAAAACCTGACCTTTTAATGTGGAATTTTATAAATATGTAAACTGTAACGTAACATCCCACGTAGACCATAACATACACATCTTTAGGGGGCACTGTCCAACATGGAAAACATTCAATCTACCAGGCTGCGCTTATTTCAACTGAACACCAACTTTCAGGACTGGGTTGCCTGTTTCCCTGTTGTCGTCTTCCACCAAAATGCATCTGCTGGGTGTAAACGTTGATATTTAATACACGTCAGAACTGCCTGGTGTATTTCACAGTGAAACCTAATAAGCCAGACAAAGTCTTAAATTATGATCAACGTGGAATGCTAGATTGAATGAAGTTTGGCGTGACCCAGGCTGTAGTATCCATGGAAACTTTGCTCAGTGGGGTCACACATCTTTATTGAACTATCAAGTAACGTTATAGCTCTAGGTAATTGAAAAAGTCCATAAAATTATGTGTAAATGATGATTCTTTGTCTTTCCCTGTAGAGTTTACCTCTTAACCCAAAGCCCTTCCTGAACGGGCTAACAGGGAAGCCAGTGATGGTAAAGCTGAAGTGGGGGATGGAGTACAAGGGCTACCTGGTATCTGTGGATGGCTACATGAACATGCAGGTGAGTGGATTTAAGCCTTTGAGAGCACACCTTGGGCATGATTTTCATCCAAGACAGAAGTCTTTTAATGTGGCATTTTTGATCCACAGACATTTTTAAATCAAACTGAACTTTGGTAGAGTGTTTGGTTGTATAGTTACCTGGATGTGCTGTGTGTCCATATATTGGTGAAATATATTCACCAATATACCGATCAAGAATACTGGATTTGTATCTCTCCATTCACTTTCATAGCGCTGTAAAATCTGTCCCAAAATAACACTTTTAGCACATAAATGAATGCGAACAATTCTCAGAATGTTGTGTATTGGCTTGTGTTCTCACTAGTTGTACAGTTTAGGTCAGTGTAAACTTCTATATCAAACAATATTGAACAAATAAGCTCCTTTGATGGCCTTTTGATATTATACTTCTCACCCTCCCTGACAGCTGGCGAACACAGAAGAGTACGTGGATGGAGCATTGGCGGGTCATCTTGGTGAAGTGCTTATCAGGTAAATATGTTTTGATATAAATATTTTACCCCATCATACATCCCAGACTGAAGGACCATCTCCTGACGCGTCTCCCACCTTCTCCCACTTCTAAAAATCTGTTGATCCTCATCGAATATGTAGTTCTTTTCAGACTTATTTATTTTTATTTGCCCATAGTTAACAAGGCAGCCCTGTTCAGAAATATAATTTTCATGAGAGACCTGGCCAAGAAAGTGGCTTCATGACAGGCATAAAGGTTATGGACAAACAGC
>OMLF01019422.1:1689-35685 GCA_900302615.1 Holocentrus rufus
GCTGTCATGTAAACTCGCACTGCTTCATGTGTGGACAGCGCACGAGACCCCAAAGTTAAGAGTATTTATCTCAACTGGAAAGTTAATCCAAATGATGTCGTTGCCATGGCACCGCATCAGCTTTCTGAACCTCATGCACCCAAGCGCCACTGATTTCCATGACAACATTATCAGAGATTCCATGGCAGTCATTGTAAGTGAAATGACTATTCAAGAGCGTGCAGTTTGATGGAAATAATCACTCTATTTAATTCGAATTCTGTAGTGCTGATGTTGCAGGGGCGTCCGTGTGTGTGTGTGTGTGTGTGTGTGTGGATGGGGGAGGGGGTGATACGGGGTTAAAGTTGCTGCCATAGAGAGAGGAGGAGTGAAAGAAAAAGGGGTCCCGCAAACAATATCCCAGGACGCACTCAGAGCTTCACAATGGCATTCCCCAATCTCCGCCTGTAAAGCAGAAGCTGTTTTTTCCCCTCCTATTTCTTTTTAAGTGCCATTTCATATTTGGATAAAAGTGTAAGAGCTATTTAATGCATCCCCGCTATCACAGGTTTGCGCTGCTTTACTTTGTCCATCCGCTGCCCTTTCAACATGAGAGAGTCCAAAGCATAAAGAAAACAAAAAACAGGAGTGAACTGTTAACAAGAAGTCAAAGAAGGCGATCCGGGGGTGGGTTATGTAAAAGATCACCATGGACTAAGGGGAGCCCATATCAGGCCAGCTTTAACCAGGATTAACTTAGTGTATCTGCTACTGGAGTTGGGCAGGGGGTGGATTAGGCCAAACAGATGACTCTCTGCCCCGACACGTGACCAAGAAATTGCAAGCAGAGTCAACAGACAACATCAATACTGAGGGGTCGCAAGTAAATAAAAGGCTCATTTGCAGCGGCCCGCTACATTCTGGCTGGACGGGATCGATACAGATCCACATGAACGTCCTCTTGTGGTTTTTAAGTTAGCAGGCAAAACTGAATGACATTTGTGCAATGTGTTAAACAGAGCTAAAAAAAAAAAAAAACATGATAGTGAGTGATGTGATCCGTTTATCAAATTGTTTTTCTTGTTTTTGACATCTTGCAGCGTCACTGCACAGCCTGCATTCGTCAGCCAGATATCACTTATTAGAAAGTTTTTTCTGGGAGCATCTGGATTGTGTGCACCTGCTTTCATACTAAAAAAAAAAATGTGTAGGATAGCGGGGTGACAAGGATGTACTTTACAGTGTGAAATCCCTCACAGAAAGACAGAAATGTGCAATTATCCAACCATCCCAAACCTGTCTCTCCTCCTCTGGGTAGATTATTCAGCAGTCCATTGTGCTGTCGCTGGAGATTTCAGTGCGACAGAATTGGCTGTTGCACACTCAATATAATGAAATCTCAGTGGAAAATACTTTGCTCTGCTACTCTATTTGATGCATCACAGTGACACAGCAGATGCTCTATTTTCTAATTGACAGCACAATGGACGTGACATTGTTTGCTAAAGACTTAAACGGAAATCAAGCAGAGCAGCCTATTAAAAAATGCCTCTGAATAATCTATGAATATGCAAAGGAATTAATTTAAAGAAAGCGAGGATGAAGAAGTCAACAAAGGGGAAATAGTTGATGAAGAAGAAGAAGCTATTTGTTTCCGGAGCTAAGCTTGTACCACATTCACAGCGTGCTGCTGACACCCCTCCACCCCAAACCCCACAGGCGGCTCTGCGTCTGAACGAGTCGTCTCCTTGGTGACACAAACACTAATCCCTCATTATGGGATGTAGCTGTGGCGCCCTGGAGCCCCGTTTTTATTCCCATATCACACTACTCCAAATGGAGCAGATTACTGTAATCTGCGAATACTGGAGCAGACAGATTAGATTAAGCTCATTACACACATAAAATATGGGAAAGGGTTAAAAACACCTTAGTCCATGGGTTACACACTTTCTTTCAAGCTGGGGCTTGGGCACGTGCGCACACACACACGAGCACACATATACGTGTATGCATACACACACGCACACTTTGTTTTTTGTTAATTTATGAAAACCAAATGACTCCATGTGAGCTGGTGTTTAACTCTTACAAGATGATTCATACTGAACTGGCAACTCTCAGGAGGATAAGAAATTAAAGGAAAACAATTAAACTGGGTAAAGGAGGACGATGGAGGCAGTTTTCTGTAGTGTATTTATCTTGTTTCTATGTGCAAATAAGCCCTCCTTCCACGTCCCCTTCTTTTCATTATGCTTTAATGCTAGCTTTAATTCCTGGATCCCTTTGTAGTTACAGATTTACTTAAATACCGTGACAGGCATCAGACCAGAAATGACAGGTTATGAACTCTATTGACAGAATCATCGGGGTTATTCATGCACTTGTCATAGACGTAGAGCAGCATAGGATCATGCTAAAGGTGCTTAAAGCTGGCCTTGTTTTGTGTGTGTGTGTGTGTGTGTGTGTTTAACAGTACTCCAGCCAACTCTCCACTCCCTTTTCCCTTCTCCTCTCACATGGAGCGTTTCCTTTTTAGCGATTCCAGCTGAAGCAGAAAGAAAAGGAAATATAAATATGTGTATATGTTCACACAAAGACAAGACAAAAAACTAATCTAAAAGTACAGTATATTAACAGTATATGACAGTTTTTACCTCATTCTCAACCATCTTCAGCCTGCCCAGAGCATCCCTGGCAGCCTCCTGTAAAGGGAAGAGAACAGAAACTTTACAAAAGAACGCAAACAAACACACACAAGCGACCAACCACAAGCACATGCATGCAGCAGCTAGGCTCGGGCTGATATCTGATCATATCAAATATTATGTGCAGCCATAAATTATAATGTCTGGGATTATTCTGAAAGGTGTTGGATGTTTCACTTTAAAATTTGTATCAGTGGGTGCTATTTGTTAATGTTCAGTAATAGGATATCTATGTTAATTCAGCAATCTTTGTACCAAAGTTCCTATCTTATTTCAGATTATTTTTTGTTTCTAATTGTTCTAAATTATTTTATTTAATTTATGTGAGATTAAAAAATTCTGTTCACATGCAAGATTAAAAATTTTATTATTGGTACTGCAACTAGTGGCGAGTTACCTATGTGGCAGTTTAACAGATATACAGTAACAGTAATAGACTGTATAGGTAATTTTGATTATTCTGCAATTCATGTATATAAAACATTTAATTTAGGAAATTTTAGAAGAAGACATTTAGAATAAAATAACGCTTTTTTGAAATAATGGGTTGTTGGGTTGTGTGAAGGGGGGATAATACCAAATACCGCAATATTTTGGCGGAAATATATTGCAATTTTAACTTTAGATACTGCCCAAGCCGAACAGTAGCCAAACCTGTACTCACTCTGTTGCCTTGGCTGGAGAATTTCTTCACTGAGTCAGAGAGTCCTTGGGCAAAACGTCGCAACACATTTTCATACTCTACAGATACAGTAAAGGAAAACACGGTTCATACGTGTATGAAAAACGTTTTTCTGAGTGGATGAGACGTATGCTTGCATATGTTAGCGGTGCAAAAGTTTGTGTTACCTGACAGCAGAGCAGGAGAGGCTCTCTCTAGCTGGGCTTTCTGCCACTGCAGTCTGTGTGTGACCTCTTTGTGTTGGTGGATCAGGTCAGACGGCGGATCCCGGCGGTTCTTTCGGTATTCTGCAATCTGAGGGACGAGAGGGATGACTGACGAGACCTTCAGCCCAGTGCAAGCATTAGAGAAGTGGACGCTGGGGATAGATCTCAGCTCTGTACACACACACACACACACACACACACACACACACACACACACACACTTACCTTTCTCTCGAACCTCTCCTTGTCAAAGTTGAGGAGGCTGAAGCTGTGGAGTTTGTACTGGGGAGGAGAGCTGCTGGGATGACTGCTCCTGCTGCTCGGCTCACTTCTGGGTTTGGACCGAGGAGATGGGGCCTAACACACACACACACACACACACACACACACACACTTCACTGAAATTACCAATTCAATGTCATTTCATGCCCCTGCCATACCTTTTGCTACTCCAGTCTTTACTTTGGTGAACATGCATACAAACTCCATCCAAGAATTTGAGATGCTTCCTTTCAAACCACTAACTTACTCTGACATGTAGAAGTGAAAACTGATTCCTGGCAACAAAGAGCCTGTGCATCTCTGCTGTGGCTCCTATGCAAAGGAAAATAATGATTTTAACTGGGCTTGTGACTGGTGGAGAGAAGCTTTTCTTTTTTTTTTTTTGTCAGAACACAAAAATCTGAATTAGTTGATGAGGTACTGTAATTGGAAGCGGGCTTTAAGTTATCCAATTGGCTGATTGGATTATGTCCCGGCATTAGGAATTCTCTCTCTTTCATACGTGTACTTACCCGCTCCTTTTGTCTGTCTGGAGGAGAGGGGGAGGAGAGGGGATCGAGAACCAGCCACTTCTCCGTCACGGCCTGCAGATGAACTCCTGATATAGGCTCTCTGATCTTCACCCGCACCTCCAGCTTGCCGCCCGTGGCTTTACGTCCGTCCAGCACCTACGAAACACACACGCACAGTTAGATATTCCGATGTGCATGTGTGTGTCTATGCATTTATGTTTGCATATTATTAGCATTCACCTCTATAATATCTCTGATGTCACACTGGTTATCCAGAGCGTCCAGCTTGAGATGAGCATTGCCCACCACCTTGTCTGTCTTAAACAGCCCCCTGCAAACAGACGGAGAACAGAATGCAATCGATCAAATTCCACTCGGAAACAGCATGGAAACTACATGGAAAAACAAAAACTCAATTCCCTGTATTGCCTCGGAGCCGTTTTTTGTTTTTACCCCTTGTGGATGATCTCAAATTTGATGCCTTTGGAATGCATCACTCGTTTAAAGCTTCGTTGGGTGCGGTTGATGTTTAGCTTGAACTGCTCCTTAAACTCCGGACTGTTAGTGCTCTTCACTGTGCTGGTTTTGTCCCTCTGGGCCTCCTCCTACACACACACACACAAACACAGGCGTAATTATAAAACCCGCCTGTAAACAGAACGTCCACAACAACGGTGGGAAAAAAAAATCCAGCGAGCGTGACAGCACGAGGAGCTGCTTCTTACCGCGCTGGGGAAAGGAAACTCAAACTTGACACTGGCGTCCAGATCGCTGGGGGAGACACCTGAGGGGAGAGGAGGGCAGATTAGAGGACAGAGGGGAGGCGGGAGTACGCACAAGACTGAATAAGATATCGGCATGGCTACCTGGAAGACCCACACCAGCCTACCTGCGGGGGTTGGTAGATTAATGCCCTTGATGATGTACAGTATCATCTCATTAGCTGTCAGGTTGGGGTAGATCCTGCAAAAACCAAAACATCAAAACAAATCACGACCCTTCACTGCCAGCACCATGAGTAAGAGCCGTCATGTAGAAGAGCCAAACTATGTGCTGAAGATGAGCTATAATGGGCCGGCGCCAGTGTCACCTAGTTGTTAGCTTGTAGTTATTTGCTGCCGGTGTGACATCGGGCCAGAGCCTGAATGAGTCACACTGAGTCACTCTGTGCTCATTTGGCCAACAAGACTGACTCATCTACAAGTCTCATCAGTGAGAGCCATCCTCTTTGCTGCTAAAACAACCGTTTCTCAGGACGATACAATCAATTTTAATATCTAAACAAAAAATGATGAGATACATGGTACGGATATTTAGTCTTATCTTGAAGTCCTTCCTTAAAATCACAATGAACTGGCATTTACATCGTGTCTCGCTCCCTTTAAGTTGACACAGAGACTGTTTAAAAGCTTAAAAATTTATTTTCTTGAGTTGTCATAAATATTGGATTCCTTGAAATGAAAAGATACTACTGAGATGCGACGTTTTAGCAACAGGTAATAAGAAAAATCACCACCAGTACCACTTTCAAAGATTTTATATGATGGAAGGAGTGAGGGATTGGCGTATTATTGGTTGGAATTTTTGCCTATGCGGTGATCCAATCACTTTTTGCGGAAGGTAAAATAAAGTGTGTGGAATTCCTTATTAAACTGGTATATGTTTTGATATGCTGCTCATTGTGACTGTAAGCACATGAGTTCAGTGCTGACTTGACAGTGTTGAAGGTCCTCTCCTCGGTGTGGTACTTGGGGGCCCGGTGGCCCCTGGCGTGGGACTTCTTCAGTATCTCTATGTTCTTCATGCACTCCTCAGCAAGCTTCTCAAACCTGGAGAGAGGGAGACAAACGCTCGTCACATGACCCGGCGCCCACGGTGTCTGACCTCTGCACAGACAGGGACACTTCCTGCCAAAGTGTCTCCGGTCAAGTCAGTGATCTACAGTGCAATTTGCTCCTACATTAAAATTTTTTTGGAAGGAGCATGAATGGTGAAAACAAATGCCCGGCTTTGAATCTCCATTTGTAAGTGTGCCACTTTTCTGTTTCAAAATAGCATGAAAACAGTTTTAGGAACAGCATCAATGAAAGTTATGAAGAAAACGGGAGGAAATGCTACACTGCCTGTGCTTCACTGAGCGGCGTCCCCAAGGAAAAACACAGCCTGTTAACCCTGATGCCACAGTTAGAACTAATGCATTTAATTACTCGGCAGTGGAAGTTCATTATTACAAATCAAAGAACGCTTCACTGTTGTTCCAGTCCACTGCAGATGGATTGTGTTGAGATGTTGTGTGCTGGATTTCTCCTGTATTTGTGATAACAGTGCATATATGAACTAACCCAGATGTTGTCACTTTTAGCTGCCTGTGATGTTTTCAGACAGACAGATATGAGAACACAAGCACACACATAAACACATAAATGAGGAGTGTTTCTTACTTTATTGTCTCTGCTACGTTGCCCATTTGTGTGAACTGTTGAGAGTAGCCCAGACATTTCTGTGGATCAAGATATAGAACAGGAAAGAGAAGGTGGGAGAGAAAAGGAAGAAAACTCAAAAGGTAAGAAACAGTCTGGAGTTAAAAGTAGGCTATGTACCAAAGTTGCATAACTGGGAAGATGTTACGTGTTCTGCAATCGCATTAATTAACATCAATAATGTATCTTGTTAGCCAACACGCACTGACTGTTCAGCAAGAGCTCCATTTAAGAAGTGCACTTGTGTATAAACATGTGAATAATGAGGTCGGGAGGTGGGTGGTGGGTGTCCTAACCTCATGCTGCTGTCTTAAGAGCCCCATGAGGTGGTTATACTGCTCACTGGAGCGGGGGGACAGAGGGGAGGTGCGGGAGCGAGACAGGGAGTAGTCCTCCTCACTGACTGGAGCACTGGGAATCTGTGAGGAAGGACACAAATGTTAAAGACAAAAAATGGTATCAGTTTAGAAAGACATGGGGAAAGAGGGAAACAAGTGAAGCCAAAGACAGAATTTAAATAAAAAAAGAACCTGAAGAGTGCAAACCTCTGCAAAACACTGATCAGTCCTCCAACTCGCTGTCACACCCAAAACACAGCATTAAAGTCATCTCAATTTTAAGTCAAATTGACTTATCGAGTCTGCAAACATACCCTTAGGATCTGAAAAAAAAAAAGTGCCATGGCGGGAAGCCCAGATCTGAATCTCCCCAAAATCTCATCAGTTGTTACTTGGCCAAAGAGCGATCTGTTTCCATGAGGAATTTCATGAAAATCTATTTCCTTAATTTTGAAAACAGACAGGCTAACTAACAGGAGCAAAAAACAAACTCTCTCCTCCCTTTGCAGAGGGAATCACATTGTGACAGCGAGTCAGAGAGAAACACAGACAGAAAGAGGTAAACGCCTTAAGCAAGAGTTATATGTGCATGCGCACGCACACACACACACGCGCACAGAGACACACAGGTTAGATCAAGATGTTTCAATTTCACCTTAGGTGTTTCCTTCCATCTGTTTCCAACACATTTTGTGTTCACACACCTGACAATGGCAACTTCACACACTCCTGTGACAACCAACGCACCCAACACACACACACACACACACACACACACAGAAACATACCAAATCTATACATTACCTTGGAGATATCTACAGGTAGGCCCGACTTGGCAGCAGTGATCATGGCATCCAGGCCCTTGGCATGTCTGAGGTGCTGTGCAGCTCCGGTCATGTCCTGAAAAATCAACCATCAGACTCATCAGTCAAACTACAACAAGCAGGAACATTTCATCCAATAGTTCTTATTATCTACTCAGTTCAAACGCTGGAAAAGTTTGTATGTCAATATTACACACAAGTTATCATGCGTAGAACAAGTGAGGAAACTCTAGGAGATACTTATGAATGAATAATGGTAAATGTTGGATCCACAGCTCAGTCATTTGGCTGACTGGACTCAATTTTTGGTCATTATTTTTTGCCCTTTTTAGAACTCAAACAGACTCCGTTCACTCCAGTTGTTTTGAAGAAGACTGAAATGAGGCTGCCCCAGCGAGCCTGCTGCATGTTACACTGACATGCAAACTTCCCCAGAACATTTTCATTTTTGAGTAAACTTTTCATTTAAATGGAAATCAAACTTCAATATACAAACATCAGAGGAGTGGAACAATGACATGTAGAAAATGAAAAGATCGCATCAAAATAGAAGAAGGAATCAAGAAAAGAAAGAAGAAAGAACAACAGAAGAAATAAAGTCAACAGCCTACCTTCATTTGCTTGGAGTGGAGCGCTGCGCGGATAAATGCCTGTCGCCGTAGCAACAGGAAATCCAATTGCTGCTGGGCTACAGTAATAATTAAGAACACTGAAAGTGAAACTCTCCCTCTTGTGATACACAAACAAATTGTACAACACATACAGTATGTACAGGCATTCAAGCACACACACATACGGTGCACACCTTTAGGTCCCAGTTTGGTGGTTTGACTAGCAGCTGAGGAGCCCCCAGGGGCCTGAGGAGCTGGAGATTTGGCTTTCTGGGCTGTTGGACGCACTGCAGGCTGGAGAGAAAGAGAGTAAAAGGTTGGAGTCAGATAAAAACCATGAATAAATACAACCGAGTTTGAAGGTCTTTTTAAACAGATTCTACAGCTGCAGACATTCGTGAGCTTCAAATGGAAGTGTGATTTTCACTTCTCACACCTATCAACTATCAGCTGAGCTTGAACTACACTAAATGTAGGCAGAGCTATGTTGTAAATTTATTCTAGTAATAGTCTTTAGAGTGATTATTGGTATGATGGTGATGCAATGGGCATGAGGTGCGACAAAGTTCAAGATTCAAGATTTCTTTATTGTTGCTTCTCAATTATACAAGAGATTCAAATTCTTTGGTTTGTAGTGATGTAACAGTGAGGGAAAATAAACCAAAACAAAATCTTCCTCAGAAAAAAAAAAAAGTTGGAATAGCAAACAACAAAGCACTTTTGGCTGTGCGTTGAGGGAATCATCTACAACGCAGCCAATCACATCTCTTAGCTGAAATTATCAGCCGTATAATAATAATTTGAGCATCTGGTGGCAACTGCCTGTATAGTTTTTTCCGTTACCTTGGCAACCTCCTCTGAGCCATCCTCTTCTTCTTCTGCGTCCGCGTCCTGATTGGCCAGCTTCATGGCTGTTTCCAGGACACCCATGAAGTTCTGCTTGCCGGTCTCTGAGCCCTGGAGCGGGGGACAGCCTAAAGGGGTGACACGCAACGTGATACAACTTTACGATGCGCAGCGGGAAGACGAGCCCGGTGCATGCAGCCTGAGATTCAGAAAGTTACCTGGTGGCACGGGCAGGTCAGACAAGTTGACCGGTCGTCCGGCTTTGTGAGCTTTGATGGCGTCCTGGTATTGCTGTGGCAGAAGGAGATAAACGATAATACTGTTGCTATTCATTAAAAGGCAGAATATGCAGCTGTTTTGCCTCCGTGTGTTTGTTCGAGTTGTCGCCGCCTCTGCAGGGGTCAGCTGGGTGAAACAGCAACGGAGACTTTCTCATGTCATGTAGGCTTGCAGAAAACATTTGCCAACATAATAAAAAACACAATGTAAATCACAACAGCCGCGGACATCCTGCATAGAAATCCACCCATTTGGTTATTTTAACCTGTTGAACAGAAAGCAGGCCGGGTCTGCATCAGTTGACTCATTTCTAAACAAACTGTCTGCAGCTCTTTTTTGCTTCACTGTATTCTCATTTTTCACAGTCTGACACCGCCTGGTGCAACATGGAGTGCACACTACACTCTTTTGTTACGCGGCTGCACCCACACCTTTTGTGCTAAGTTCAAGATGACTGCATACGTGTCAACAATCCTGTTTTCCTGGGCAGTCTCCTTCTTTTTTTTTTTTTTACCCTTTAACCCTCCTGCCCTTCTCCCATTTATCATTTCTCCCATTAATCTCCCGTCTCTGACACATTACCAGTTCAAAGGGTGGTTGTATGAAGTTTATGTTGCCAGATAAGATTGAGAGACAGACTCATCGATTTCACATGCTGGGGTTAAACTTGGGGTAGGATGGGGTTGACGACACCAGAAATAAGAGTGTTTTAAGTCTTGATCGGCCTTTATATATTATATTATTATTATATTTAAGGCAGAAAGAAGCCTTTTCTCTTTGATTCTAATGGTCTGACAGCAAAACCTGATGCTTAGCACTGACGTTTTAGATGGATGAAAATATTTTCTGCTATTACAAACATCTCTAGAAATACCTAAATGTGACATCACGTCATCTATGCTTGGCCAGTTATCCACATGAATAACAAAATACACCAACACACAACCAAATGGAGCCAGGAATACAAGCTGCGCTGCTTCTAAGAATATTTTAAGGAGGATTTCTCCTCAACTTATTTCGATGTCATATTTTAATTACAAACTGGTTTAGCGACACAGATTTTGCCTACACAAATAATTTCTACCCCCACTATATTTTAAAAGTTCCCAGCATGCATACCTTGACAATGCGCTGGTGCATACGAGCCTTGCGGTCATCTCCTTTGCTCTTGGCTCCCTCTGCTGCTGCTTTGTATCTGTCCATCCTCTGCTGCAGGGCCTCTGCTATACTGGTGGGGGCCGGGAGTTCTTTGTGGCACACGGATGATTGCATGCACAAATGCACACACACACAATTTATATATTTTTGGATGCAACGTACAACACCGTGTGCATGCAACACTTCAACAACTGCAGCAAACTAACCAGCTACAACAGTAGTCTGGTCTTACCGGCAGTGGCCTGCTGTGTCGGTGCAGGAGCAGCAGGTGGTTCAGGTTTGGAGGCAGACTGGGGAGGAGGAGGAGCACAGTGCTCTGCTACTGCATGTCCTGTGGATAAACAGAGAGCAGCAAAAGAGTACGAATGAGGTGACTTGACTTTGATCAGCAAGAATTGATTGGATTGATATAAAAAGATAAAAAATAAAATGAGAGATAAAGAGAAAACTAAGCTAAACTTTCTCTCAGCTGTGTCTCTGATCAGCGAGGGCCTCAACTTCAAGACAACCAGCAGACTTTGTTGAAAGCTCACAAGGCTGTGGTCCAAAACATGTTTCACTTCATGTTACTTTGATATCATTTGTTTTTTAAATACACCATTTAATACCTTGAAATCTTTTTCCCCTTACATTTCATCTTAAGTAACTTTTTTTCTATATTGCAGGAAAATGTCACATACGTATTCTGTATTTACTGGTTGCAGCGGCACCAGCACATGAAATAGAAAATATCTTTATGTTTGCACATCATTTTATACACATTTCACTGTAATACAGCAGGACATATTTGGTATCTTTGAACACTTTGCGATCTCCACTAGAATTTAAAATAAATTACTGTGAGTTTAAACACAGCCTGGCCACGCAGCATGTATTTGTAATGACAAACCTGCCGATGGGAGCAGCAGAGATGAAGGGGTTGAATAAGCACAAGAGCATTGGCTTATTCTCTGCCCTCACCTGTCATGTTATTGCAACCTACTGAATTCAGCAAACAGTATTACAGGTTTTTTGCTACTTGGTCTGTACAGTTTTTTTATAGCTTCTTGGTATAGTTGTGCTTTTTTCGTGCTTCTTTTCTCATAGTAAATTAAACAATCAAACAAAACAACACCCCCTGACCTGAAACCCCATAGTGGGCAGAAAAAACTTATTTGATGATAATTTAAAGTGGTTCCACTGACCTGGAGGAGGAGGCAGGGAACTCAGGTCTACTGACTCTCCTGCATCCAGTGTCTCCACCAGCACGTCCAGTTTCTGCAAGAAGATAGGTCAGCTCTGTTAGGATAAATGTCAGCCTACACACCTATAGGCAATATATTTACTACAACAATACTACAATATGTAATACACAGGTAGTGGTCCCATTACCTTGGCAATGAGGTAGTGTCGCTTGGCCAGGTCAGTGTCTCCACCTTGCTTGGCCTGAATGGCAGCTATCTTATACTCCCTCTGTCTGGACAGCACTGCCTGTTTCAGCTCTGGTAGGAGTGCAGGAGTGTGTACATGTGTGAGTGTGTGTGGGGGCAAGGGACAGTGAGGAATCAGAGTGGGGGGTGGGGTGGGAGGAAGGAGAGCACAAAACAAAGAGGTGCAAGGTAAATGTGAATGTTTTATTGCTGAGGAGGAGCACAGTGACAAGCAGAGACGAGTGTGCGTCTGTGAGCTGCAGCAAATTCCCACTCCTGGAACTGTGTGTCTGGTTGTCTCTGTGCTTATAAGAATCAAGTCTATTTGGGGTAATTAAGATGGCCAGTAATCATATCATGTCTGTGAATAAGAGAGCTGATCCCAGAGCAGCTATTCAGTCAGCTATTCACCTTTTCTGTCAAGGTGAATATTAGTAATCACCTTGACTTAGTATTCAGCATTCAATTAGTATTCCTTAGAACAGACCAGTGATCCTGGATCTTAACTCATATCAGGCCAGAATGTAGAAAGCAGGAGATCATACTGCATCATGGGTAGGCTACGTGTCATTATGTGCATAAATACCTGAGTGCTGTGCATTAGGCTGGCAGGGGGTGAGGGGAGAGATGGCAGGTGTGTCTGGAGTGATGGCAGTGGCGGGTTTCTGTGGCGGGGTCAGGTGGTGGGGCTTAGCGTTCAGCGCTGTTGGCGGAGCCTCCCGCAGAGGTTTCTGATTGGTGGGAGGGGAGGGCATCAGTGCCGGCTCTGGCAGTTCCCGCTCCTTGATTAGCTCAGGCTGAGCGGAAGGGTTGGGCTTTCCACCTGTAGCAACGGGAGGCGGGATCTCTTCTTCATTGATTGGTTTCCCTTTCATGACAGACGCCAGCATGGACTGCAATGTCTAAAGTAAAAAAAGAGAAGGATCACAAACGTCAATAAAAAAAAGAAAAGCTTATCTGCAAAATTTAGCAAGGGTAACATCTGTATGTACAGTTTCAGGTTTGGCAAATTTAAAAATATCAAATGAAGACAGCAGAACATTACAGTAACAAGTATAGAGATTATCTTATCTCTTTTTCTCCATCTTACTTTTAATCCACGCTCATATCTTCGAGCTTTGCTGGACTCCCCTGCAGCCTTGGCATTGGAAATGGCTGTCTTATACATGTCAATGCGCTCTGTTAGGCGGGACTCCAACCCAGTGGCACCACTGGGAGCAGGAGGAGTGGAGTTGGGAGTGATGCTGGATCTGGGAGCAGGTGGAGTGGCAGCAGGGGGGGCAAGATTGGGAGTTTCTTCCTCATCATCCTCCAATACCTCATTCAGTTCTGCCTGCATATGGGGACACAAGATTTCACACAATAAAAGAGGAAAGTGCTGGCATGCAAAACAATTAAACTTTTAGCCTTACGGCCATTATTGTAAGCTTGATAAAAAGGAAGGGATGGTCTGTCTCTTTACCAGTAGGTCCTCATCGTCATCCAAATCTTCATCCACACCTTCGTCATCATCCAGGTCTTTCATACAGAGAGCTGCCATTCGCTCTATTTCAGCCATGGGAACAGGGGCTAGACATGGACACATTCATCAGAAGTAGCACACAGAAGTAGCCGCACATCATTAGAGAGTATCAGATCGAATGGTTGATTTAGCAAGTTATATTGTGATTTTCAAGCAGGGTCTACTTTATCTCTCTCCTTGAGATCTTTTAGTAAAAGAGGAAAATGTTAAGAAAAATGAAAGCTTCTTCCTCACCTCTGCCTCCAGCTTTCTTCCCTGGTGACCTCCCCCCTCCTCCCATTAGATTCATGAGCTCTGCTTCCAACTCTTCCTCATTTCCCCCATCATCCATCCCACCATCTGGGGACAAGTCCAAGAGCAGTCCCATCTGAGAGAGAGACAGAGAAAGAGAGAGAGAGAGAAATGCTGAATCATACCTGCTGTATAATTAGCAGATATCATTGTGATGTCTTAATAGTAGACATCAGGTGAAGTACCTGTTTGGCTCTCGCCGCCCCTTGACCCCGGGGAGGGGGGTTCCGACTGCGACTCATGGACTGGTATCAAAGTGTTCAAGTTAGCTGAAGAGGGCACCACCTGAGCCGAGAAAGAATACAGACGAATAGAGAGGAGATGCACACCTGGATTATAGACAGCATTCACAGTTTAGATGTGTTTTGTAGCTTTACGCAATTTGCGGTACTTTCAATATCAGGCACAGTATGCCATGTAGTACAGTACAGTAGTACATTTCAACTTGCTGCCATCGAATTAGCTTCACCATTTACGTTAGCTAATACGTAGCATTAGATACCAATATAAACAATGTCAGTGGAACCGAGCTATTTACCTGATCACACTGTTTTTACGGACCGCGATGCTAGCGTTAAACCTTGAGGGTTCGCCTATTCAGTCAGATTACTGCACAGAAATAATAATAGCACATCGAGAAAGACAACAATATCAAGGTAATTTTAATTCCGAGTTGTCAAAACAAGAACGGCAAGCTGTGGAATTTACTTCCTGCATTGCGTCTCCAATGGCAACGCGAATCACGCTTTACGGCTTAGGCGGAACACGCCCATTACTAACGTAAAACAAGCAGCATCTGTAGCATAAAGGAATTACAGGTGCGTAGCTTTAGGGGTAGACGGTAGTTTTGTAAATTGGGTTATAAATTGCACTGTCACTTCACAATAAATGTATTTAATTAGCAGAAATGGTACGTTCAGAAGCTAAATTCTTCCTCGGTAGTCTGAATAAGCTATCTTCACTTGTGTAACCAGCAAATTTGCCTACTACCTTCTCAGTTTTGGGAAAAGCAGTCCATTTACTGTAGTTGACAAGTGAACCAACAAGCTGTAAGTGTAGCAGCGGTATTGTTTGTGTAGTTAAGTTTATCTTGTTCACATTTCCTATCGAGTGGCCCTTCGTTATTTTTATTTATTTGTTTTAGGAGGGGAAGATGGCCAAAGGAAGAGGAAATATAACAGCCAACAGTGGTAAAGGACCAGCTACTGGCCTCTGGAATTAGCTAATGGCCCTGGAATTAGCTAGCTGTACTAACACCATGTAGAATAAAATATATTTAGAAATTTGCATAGCCCAAGCCATCATAACTGTTTATCAGCTAAAGATCCCCCATCACGGCTTCTTACTTTAATGAACTAATTTATCATTCATGTTTTTAAGAAGACACAGCTCCGCCCCAGCCCAGGTCACTCAGGTCAAGGAAGAGAGAATGCCCAGAGGATGATCAAACAGCCCCATCTGATAACATTCAGCCTGCACTCCCTCAGCAGGTAATTTGAGGTGGTTGAAACATTTAGACTGATAAAAAAACACACATTTCATCTTATTACACCACTTTGTTGAAATGTGTGCCCTTGTATTCAGGACTCGGAGGGAAATGTCACAACAATGGATGGCACACCACCACAGTCTCCCCAGAAAAGCACCATGAGTTCAGCTCCACAGGAGCAGGCAGCGGAGCAATCATTTCCTGCCATAGAAAATGGCACCACAGAGGAAAATTATTTGTTGGCAACAGTGCTTGGTGAAGAGGCTGAAAAGAGTATAACAGATGAAGGGACAGGGCAATGTGAGACTACATTGACCAATCCCAACAATGATTCTCAGCTCAAAGATTTTAGAGCAGAATCTGCAAGTGATAATAGCCCAGGTGGAGAGAAAGAGGAGGAGATGGATCCAAACAGGTCACCATCTCATACATCTTCAGACCAACCACAGCCCTTGTTGCCTGCCTCTAAGGAGGGCCTCATTGAGGAAGGATCCTGCGTAACTGTCTGTGAAGAGCAACAGTGTGAAGGGGCGAGCTGGGAGCATAAGATGGAGGGAAACCAAGACATCCAACAAGAAACAAACAGTGTGTGCATGGGGCATGATAATGGGAAGGTAATGGCAAAGGAGGCAGTGGCGGGATTGCCGGCCAAGAAGAAGAGAAGGATGGGTATGTGTGGTCTGACAGAGAAGGAGCGGAGTCATTTTTTGCAGACGCAAAAACGCGAAAATGTGCAAAATGGATCAGCAGGAGAGGACAGGCAGAATTGCAGTAATACTTCAGATGTGGTTGAAGAAGAGATTATACATTCAGCCTCACTATCATCTTCACCTAGACCCATCGCAGTTGTCAGTGTCACAGAGGAGAGTGAGGCAGACGTGAAACTTCAGTCAATACACTGTGAAGGGGACGACAGGTCAGGGCCAAGAATCCAGTATCTTTATGTTTATGTAAGTTTTTCACTTGTACATCATCATGACAGTATTGTTGTTTATCTCACAGGGCAGAAACAGACGTTGCCATGACTACCTCAGATGGGGCCAGTAATGGTGGAGACCCAGCTGGCAGCTCAGAGGGAGACACCTGCCAGGCTGACCCTAGCACCGTGCCTCATCCAGGACAAATCCGTGACTCAGAGATGGACCCCCCTGCAGAGAGGGGGGAGCGTTCGGGCAGTCGCTCTTTGGTTGGGGATGAGAGACAGCAGCAGGAGAGAAGTGCAGAAAAATATGAGAGACAAATGGAAGTTGGAGAAGGTGGATCTGGGGAATTAGATCATGATCTTGCCACCACTTTTGCCACTCAGAATGAAGAGACTGAGAGGGAGCACCAGGACAGTGTGGCCAAAATAAGGGATGTTAAAGTGGAAGGGACAAGAGGTGATGGAGCTGAGGTATTGACTTCATCAGTAGACACCAGACCAGGAGTGCTCAGCGCCGGCCCTGCGGATCTCTGCGATGTTACAGCAACACCTAGTGGATCAGAGGGGAAAGGCAATGTGAGTGGTAACAGCAGGGGCACAACAAGCAATGATTTTATGCTACAGAAATAATTTGCTCTTTTCAGAAGTAGTGATTTGTAAACTGAGAGTAAGTATGTTGAGTTTATTTTTCTTTGTCACAGTTTGGTCCTAAAGATGACTGTGGCACTGGCCCGACTCCTGTGAACACAGAGCACCCACAGACCAGGCCCACCCCTGACCCATTTGGACCTGGGTCCCTGGATTATGTTTCCGACTCTCAGCTGAACAACATTGTTCTGATGTAAGGAAGAAGGAAGGAGGGTGGCAAACGATCACTTACTGTGAGGTGAAAGGAGGGAGGAGAGAGGAGGGCAAAACAATCTTTGATATGTGAGAGAGGAAAACTAGGAGACGGGTCAGCACCAAGAAGCTTAGAGCTGAGCTCTACTTGATTTTCAGCCTGATGAAAGTCCTTTTGAAGCTAAACAGGTTGCCAGAAAGAGAACTGAGAACTCTTAATGCTTAAAATATCAAATTTGTTTTTTAAAAAAAATGGACATGACAGGGGTATTATTTGTTGTCATGAAACAAAACAGGATAAGCTCACATTTTTGTTTTGTCTCCTATTATTTAAAACTCAAGAAATCTACCTATAACCAAAGCCATCACAGTGCCATCCAAAAGTCAGAGTTAATGACCAAGGACTGTTTTTGTTTATCATTTATCAAATCAAATTATTTCCCAAGCCAGATTACATATTTTGTAAGTATTTATTGAAAGTCAACAATATTATGTTGACCTTTGCCTGACTCACATCTTGCACTCTGCGGGGCATCTACATGTATTTGCAGAATTTGAGAATCTGCCTTTTTTCCAGCTCTCTTTTAGAACATCCCAGAGAGTTGTGTGATGTTACACTACATTTCACCTTTTCCCTTTTCAAATATTCCCAGAGATGTTCAGTGGGGTTGACGTCTGGTGAGGGAAAGACATGCAAGTCAGCACTCCTTGCTCTTCCTTGGGCAGCAGGCCAGGCATAGCTTCAGATGTTTAGGGTCATTGTCCTGGTGAAAAACAAATCTTCTTTCACACAACTTGAAGCCAGAGGGGATGGCATTCCTCTGCCGAGTAAGAGTGGGGATTCTCTTTTGTCAGTGTGTCGTTGATACTATTAGAGTCCCCAAATCCAGGAGAGACTAAACTTTCTCACATACTGAAGATCTGTCTTGTTTTCTTTGGGTAAAAATGACTTGTGAGTTGTCCAGTGTGCATTGTACTGCCCCTTTAGAAACTTTCAACTTAGCTGCAGTTTGGTGCCGCGATAGCTTCTCAGTACTCAGGAGAACAATTTCAAAGATGAAGCACTAGCAGAAGAACAATATTAATTCACTCAATATCTGATATAAGTTTTTAAAAGATCAAACATCAATTTGCACTGTGTATTAGGAGTGTACACGTTTATATTTGAATGAAATACAGTGTGAGAATTTGAGAAAACCTTATCCAAATGGTGTGTGAACCAGATACTCAGATATCAAATAAACACAAAGATATAAAAAAAATTATTTGTATCAGCTCTAAATATAATTTTGATAGCTGATGACAAAGTCTCTGGTCGTAAACTCACTCCACTCTATCAAAATATTTTAATTCTCATATTAACAAATTAAAATTAAGAATGTCTAACACTTTCTTTCTCCTACTTTTCTCCCTTTCCCCTGTCCAGTGAGGAGGTGATGGAGGAGGACTGGGGTCTTAGTTCCTCAGACTGTCATGAAGATGCTACAGATCTGGTCTGTGGGCTGATCCGGGAACTCTCCTCTCTGAAGTTAGTAGCTGCTGTTGTCTTTGTCTGCCACTACTGTTCCCTCTCACCGTTTATTTATTCCACTTTTTAACCCCCTTTTTAACTCTGATTCTCCCTCTCCTCCCTCATTGCATGCACCTTCTTGCCTGTTACCCTGGCTGCATTCGGTTGTATGTAAATGCTTTCTTCTGGATGTTGTCTTCCCTTGATTTAAAGAAGGAATCCCCAAATTGCCCAGATGAAAAATGTCTGACAAAGTAGAATTTGGTTGTGACCTACAAGGGAGCATTCATTCTCCCTCATTCACTCATTTTTCTCCCTTCCACAAAGGGTAGAAAAGGTAAGCTTCAAGCATGAAGTGCTCCCACAGTTCATCGCTGGAACCATTCTTAATATAACAGAACAGTGGCTGACAGAAATTGTGTATATCCCATAAATGTAAACCGATTTGGCAACTTGCCTTTTCCCTGTTTGTCTTACCTGATATGCAGAGGCAACCACTAATGTTCATAACCTTCAAGGTATCTCAGGTTAGGATAAGGGTTAAAGTGATCTGTTTGGGGACCCTATTATTTCTCATGCTCAAACCCTCCTGCTTTATTCCCGTTGGATTTTTCTTACTGCAGACCCTCATTAGCATGTTGTCTTCTGAATGCAGCCCGGCTCTGGCTTTTCTTTCCTCCCTGTGTTAAATTTTTGACTTCTTGTGTTATTGGTCAGTTTCATCCCATTCACACCCACCTCTGTGCTGTAGACTGCTTGGCACCTTCAAGGATACTACAAAGTTTTAGGTTCAGACTCCTCCACTGACACACACACAACTACATCAGTACTTGCAGGTCTCCTTTCTATTTGTCACAGCAAGTCTGACAGAAAACAGGTATCGCATTGGTTACAAAATCACTCAAAAATGAGCGTTAATCCTCTCAATGCTTCCAGTCGGACTGTGATGGCAACCCATCGAGAGCTGGAGAACTTGCGCCGTGGCAACAAGAGTTCAAGGGCCTCCACGCATTAAGGATGTGGTCTAGGTCTTCAGTATCCTGAACTATTACTCAGGGGTTAATGTGCAATCAGGGCACTCAGCCTTGTGTTATGATACTTATTTTTATATTTTCTGTAAATTCAATACACCTAAGTCTCATTGTGTAGTTCTGATGACTGAGGGTTCAAGTTCAAGGATTTTGTCATTTGGCTTCTCTCTAAATAAACAGTGTATTCATTGAATCACTAATTGAAATAGTGTCTTTCATTACGCAAATGTTTAGACCCAGTAATGCAGAGTACAGAGTCTTTGCACTGTGCGGAGGACTAAAATGTGTATTGTGAGTACAATGAAAAATGAAATTAAACAATGAAGGGTGACAGAGAGCAAAGAAAAAAAAAATCAAACAGAGGTTGTAGATGAAGATATTATTTTAACATCAGGTATACAATAATTGACACTGCAAACAAAGTGATTAGGGATGCTTGTGTTCAAATGCCTAAGAAGGCTCACACATGGTCGGTATGCAAAATCAACACTTGAAGAACGAGTAGCACACTTCAAGAACAAGTCACTCACATTTAAAAAATTTAAAATGCTGGCATGGTCATGATGCTCTCATACTACAGGAAAGGTGTTACTGATAGTTGTACCCATTACAAAAGTTTTTATAGAGATATAGTGTAGTCTTCAGTGCATAGACAGGATATGTAACTGGACATCAGTCGGCCACGTTTTAAAATATATAAAACAAACATCTTTACACTTAAACATGTTTTCCCCTCTCAAAATTAACAAATATTTAACATTTTTTAAACACAGTCCACCGCCAAGTAGACGTTTTCGAAGTAGGTCGTTTACATTATAACAACTCAAACCAGGTTTATAGCGCACAGCAAACAAAACATGCAAAACATCAAAAGTAAACTTATAAAAAAAATGTTAAAGGTCGCCACACAACGTAAAAAACAACCACAAAATATTAAATTAAGCATTCGACCTAATTTGAATCACTTGGCCTCCTTGGGGACATTAATGCCACCTGTTGCTTCAGCGTCTGGACCTGGCGTACACCGAGCTGTACGCGCTGTCCACCATGGGACAGAAGCGCTTGGTGTGGGCTTGGGCCCCCGTGGCGCCGCACAGCGGACACACATACTGCCGCAGATAGGGACACAGCACGTCTCCGGCCTGGTTCTTCAGCCAGTGGGAGCCAAACACCAACTCCGATTCCCCGTTGTGCTTACAAAAACTGCAGAACATACGTCCAGAAGACGGAGGTGCCAGCAACTCCGGCACTTTGGAACGAGACGATTTTTTGCGGTCTTTAGTCCCTCGCGGCCCCGCCGGTCTGGATGGAGGCTTTAAATCTTCCTCGCTGAGTGCGTCTGTGCCGAAGGAGCTATGTGGTTCGCACAAGCCATCAACTTGTTGATGACGAGCTGGAGAGCCCGTCAGCGCGTTGGGGAGATCTGGCACCAAGTCTGCCCCGATGGCGCCACTTTGGCTCACTCCGTTAATGCGCACAGGCCCCAGCGCCATGCACGGATCTTCAGTTTCCAAGTGCGGAGTAGAGGAGCCTGTTAACGAGGACTCGTTAGAGTTGTCCTGTCCTAGGATCTCTTTAACAGTGTCCGACAGTCCCATGTAGTCTCGCCAGAGTTGGAAACTTTTCTTGTCCGAATCCATCAAGTGCGGTAGAGGGCTAAAGATTCCCCAAAACATACCGTTCATTCTAGCATCCCTTGGTACACCCTTTGCTCTGTCTTCCAGCCTCTGTCTTAATAAGACGATAATAATAATGTTCAGATGCGCCGCCAACTATCTAAAAGACGGTTACAAAGTAACACTTTACTGATGGGCACACGACAGGAGCTTTGATTGGTAATTGGTTGCAAGCGGTGATGAAAGCCACACTCCCCGTCATGCCAGGAGCCAATCACATTCAGTCATGCATGCATGACTGCACGACACGGATCGTTCACGATTCGTGTCCAAGGTGTGGACAGATGCTCAATCAGCTTTTGCAAGCAATGGTAGTTTTGCACCCACCCATTTTCCCACAAATTCTCTATCCCTCTTCAGCATTATGGTCAAGGTAAGGTAAGGTAAAAAAAAAAAAAAAAGGCCAAGGGTACTGCTTCCTGAAATCCTGGTGGGGACAAATTAGGCATTCGAGTACATTCTAATCCCTTCTGTTTTGAAATAACTGAAGGATTAAAGATACATGGGTAAGTGTCAATCAAATATGCATGAGTCATGATTGTATTTTATGATCTGTTGCAGAATTTTTGTTGCAAATTAGTGTCTGCAGGTTTATTTATTGCATTGCAGGTATAGTCTTTGTGGCAAAACTGTCAAATGCAAAAAATATGCATTGTATCAAACAGGTCTTTATTGATCATTTGAAGAAAAAAAAAAAAGGTTTTTCCCACCACACATCTACAAATAGTGCTAAAATGACCAGTTCAGGTATGCAGCATGAGGTGTGTGCACGATCCTCTCTGCCACGCCATCCCACATCTCTGACTGTCCATCTCCCATGGCTCTGAGGGGAAGAGAAGGAAGGGGAGAAAAGAAGTTAGTAATCATATTAATTAATTACATCCAGGTAATTAAGAACTAGTATCACTGCAAAGCATATATGGGGCCTTTTTGTTCGTTTTGTTGTTTGCAGTTCATTTACAAGTCTAGTACAAACTTTTAAACAAACCCTATTTTTTTGCTCATTTGCCATGCTGAAATATGAATAATCCCTTCTTTACAAATTCTCACAGCATTTGCATAGCTTCCATAGCTGACTGCTCTCAGCTATGGAAGATTTGATTTAGCTTAACTAAAGATCCAAATATTAATTTTATTCTTATGTGGATTTTTGATTTTATAAGCAAACTACTTAACAGAGCACTTGGATGCCCCCCCACTTACAATTGCAATACAGTAGCTCTCGAACGGGGAGTAGACTAACCTATAACTGTGAGGTAGACTGAGGGCAGCGTAGAGCTCAGGAGTGCTGGGGGTTCGAACTCTTTCCCTTCCCTGGTTCTGTTCGTCACGTGGTCCTGAGAGAGCAGTGGTCCCTGAGTCTGTAGACGATGGAGTTATGGGAAGGCAGCCAGATGTGCTTGTGGGCCCCAAACCTGAAAAATCTGTCATCAAATACAGTATGTTTGTGGCTTTTGCAGTAAAATGGATAGAACACATTGGTCCACCTCGTCCACCCTCTAAATGAATAGACAAACAGTATGTACTCACTAAGCGCAGTGCTCTCCCTCCTGTCATTGCATTGTGCTCCTTTACCAAACAGTGGCGACTCACACAGATACTGCTGCTTCAGGAAAGAGGCCTTCTGTTGCTCAAAGTCACGCCGCTGTAGACAGAGATCAAACAATAAGTAGCATTTTAGCCAGAATGATATGGGGCTGTACCATCTCGTGTTGGAAAGCTAAGATACAAAATACAACTGTTGGACAGGATGTCTTGACTAAAGCAAATTGTCACAAATTGAATTTTGCTTCACAAAAGTTTCTACAATCTCCGGTGCTTGTATTTTCTCTGTACATTCTCACTCAGCAGGGCGCCACTGCTATTGATATTAACTGATGCAAGTCCAGTTTATTTATAAGCCTTCATTACGATACATGTCTCAAAAGGAACTTGACAAAGAGCAAGGCAAGGTTGCACAGTAAAACTAAATAAATAAATAAATAAAAAACAAACAAACACCCATCTGCCCAGTCAGATCTCTGCTCTTCTGCCTTCTGAGGCTGGGAGACTGCCAATTTCAAAATTAAAGACCTTTTCAAGACCAATCTCTGAAAATTACCTTTTTTAAAAGACCTTTTCAAGTCTTGAATTTGAAATGCAATGTAATTCAAGACTTTAAGACCCATGGAAGCCCTGCATTAGGTAGTCATTATGTGTCCCTTTCAAAACATCCTTTCTTCACCTCGTGGCCTAGTCGGATGGCAGCATCGGTGAAAGACTTCCTCTCCTTTTCAAAATCCCGCCTCTGACGATCTAGCTCTGCCAAACGGGCCTGAAGACGTTCCCAGTCTTCCAGGAAATAGGAATCAGCCAGTTCAGGTGGGTCTGAGGAAACAAGGCTATCCTATATACAGAGACAAAGCAAGGAGAGTGCTTATAGGAGTGGCAATCGTTTGTATGTGAGTGGGTATGGGTTAACAGAGACTCCTACCTGTAGCAGCTGCTGCTGTAGTTTGATCAGCTGTTGACTCTGCTTCAGTTCAGTTTCTAGTCGAGCCAAGAGCTTGTCATGGTCAGTGGTCGCTGTAGTTTGGTCTACACTCAGTCCAGAAAGAACATTTATTCCTCAAACCAGTGTTTTCAATGTGGGCCAAGACCCAAAATGGCCTTGACTTTGTTTCTTGTTAGTCCGCAAATGAAAAGAGTACTGTCTTGTCAAGGATATTCAAGTTTGCAGGTATCAAGGTTGATAAAAAAAAATCTGATTCTTAAATGAGAGTACAAGGTACATCAAGACTGATTTCAAAGATACATTCAAATTAGTCTTTACCTTCAAAGAGTAAGTGTCCTAGTCTCCTTTGCACCTTCCTCCAACCCTCAACCACACCCCCTGTCACATGGCCACCCAGCGCCAACTCTGCTTCAGCCAACCTTTTGTCATCAGTTTGGATCTCTTCCTGGTCATCCATAAAGTCTGACAGGGTCTCAAACGTAAAAAAATGTTTTACATAAAATGCCTGGCCTTGAGGTCAACATTGTAGAACATCCTTCAGGAATAATCTTTTCAGAAGTTCATTTAGTGTTTCGTAAATGTAAAAGTAACAAGTGCCAGTGCTCTCAAACCTCAAACTTACCTGCTCCATGTCAACTCTGAGTGTATGAAGTAAAGTGGTGAGGCTGTGGCGGAGCTTCATAGCCTCCCTGAGCTCTGCTTCACGGCGCTCAAGCATCAGACGTAATGCTTCCTCCTCTCTCCTACAAGGCCGAAAGATATTAGAGAACAACTGAAGAATGGTAGGAGGTCAAAGAAGCAGGTGAGGGTAAAATCATCACAAAATGCAGGATCACAGCAGACACCCAACTGACCTTGCATTAGATCTGACTGATCTGATTGGCTGGTCTCGCTTCCCTCGGCTTACAGGCTTTAGGTTCAGCACTTCTATGGCTAGGCACAAAGCCATACAAGTGATTTTTGAGTGAAAAGTTTGAAAGATAAATCAAGAGGCTGTGCATGAATTTTACTATATAATCGAACTCTTAACATGACAGCAGACTGGACCTCACAGGGGCCTTTCTCCTTGTGTCTGTCAGTGAGCTTTGACAGTCGCTCCTTCAGTCTGTTGCTTTGCTGCTCTCTACGTTTCAGCTCTGCCTCCTGCTGGTTACACCGCAGCTGCAGACGGGTGAGCTGCAAAGAACGATAGTGAGACAGAGGGACAAGGGAGGAGAGATGCCAGGGAAATAGTGGAAGGTAAAGGGTGGAGGTAGTGGGGTAGAAATGTGTTTCGTGCCGTTTCACAAATATGCATAGGCCTTACTTTCTCCCTCTCACATCTCAGCATGTCCTGAAGCCGGGATACGTGCTCGTCCCTTTCTTGAAGTTCCTCCTTTAGGAAAAAAAAATGTTTTTCATTTCAGTTACTAGCATTAGTCATTCATTCATTCATTCATTCATTCACCCACCCTGAGTGAGAGTACTTGATCTCTGTGCTCCTCCCTGTCAGCCCACCAGGAGGCGCTGTGAGAGCGCACATTCAGAGGAGGACTGGGGCTGCGCTGCCTCCCACGGGTCCGAGATGAGTCTGGTAGATCAGAGGAACAGCAGCAAAGGATGACACATTAATAGATAAAAAAATGGAGAGGTAGGACAGAAGTGGTGCATGAAAAAAGGAAGACAAGTTGTGCGTGTGAATTGTTCTAAATCAGTGGCTATATAGAACATGCTTTCAGTATTTCAGTTTTAAGGTGTGCAAATACCTGAGTACTCCTGACTTCTTCCAGCTCCTCTCTGGTGAAACCTAAATGCCATCTGAGCACCATATTCAGACAGTAGTGAACTTACATTTTCATCATATGCTCCTACAGACAAAATTCCTACAGACATTTGTTTAAGATACTTCTTATTTCACACTTGAAAAGTACAATATACAGTACAGTACTGGATTTAATGTTAGTGCAATTTAAATGTTTGGTGCCTTACCCCAGCAGTGCAACTTCTGCAGATAGATGCAGCCACTGTTTTGTTTCCAGGTGATGGCACTTAAGCTAATTACTAGTGACAGCAGGGATTATGTGCATCAAGACAAGCTGCAGAATTTGACATTATTCAAACCCCTCATAGTTTTACCTGTACTCAAGTGTTTTTCTAGTTCTGAGATTGGTAACTATTCCTTTTATACAAAAAGATAGACCATTCACACAAATTCACCAATTTAAATGAGCAGATCCACAGCTCATTGGTTGTAAGCTGAGCAGCAGCTCATTGGCCTGCTGGACACAGGTCTGTAACAACCACAGCCCCCCACTGGCCCTGATAAAACTGATAGATTACCTGGTTTAGAGTAATGTGGTCTACATGTTTGACTTTATTAAAGAAGATGGTGGCCTATCCTTTTTCTGCTTGTACTCTTAAAAATGTCATGGTTTACACTGAAGTGGCAATTAGGTCAAGCCAAGAGAACGTATTCCTTATGTACCTGCTTCACTGACTTCATTCAGCTCCACGCCTCCTCACTGTGACACTTCTTGTATGGTGAATGTTTTGGTGGTGACGGTACACAGAAGGTATTCAATTTTCCTAT
This sequence comes from Holocentrus rufus, assembly GCA_900302615.1. NCBI lineage: Eukaryota > Metazoa > Chordata > Actinopteri > Holocentriformes > Holocentridae > Holocentrus > Holocentrus rufus. The sequence continues at coordinate 28,348 of OMLF01019422.1, forward strand.
AAGGCATGATGTCTCATAAACACCTCACCAAATGTGAGTACTGCTCTCCTCAAGCAATTTGCACGTGTGATAGAGAGAAAAAAAATCCACAACAATTCTTAAGTGTCTGAAAAAAAGTAATTTAATGAAAAGATGCCCATAGTAGCAAAGTTAAGGCAGATTAACGGCATTAAAAACTTAAGTTTACATCTGGTTTGGTCAAGAGAAGTATGATTCCAGTGTGGAAAATGGTTAATCCAACAAATTATAACATGATTCGGTGATTATTAAGATTTGGAGTTTTTCAAAGAAGATGTTGACTTTTGCTATATGGTTATGAGTGCATTTGCAGTTAAATGCATTACCTTCTTTACCAAGGATCATTATCCAAAGTTGTTGACATAAGTGTTATATATTGTTTTTAAATTAAGGACAGTAACAAGTAGGCTAATAAAATCTCTTCAGTGGAATGCACTCACAGGCCTTTAAATATATACACAAAAATGGACGGGATGAAAGGCAAACTGACAATAATATCACTATTCAGTAATGACATGGAACAGCATGGTGCCTTGCATATGGTAGGGTCAGTGCCCCTGTATCATTTCATTGTACCTGGGAATAGCAGTAGTTCATTTACTGCTGCCACACATGTATAGATCGCTTTATACACAAATATTTAGTTTCAAAGTATTCAGAAATATATCAGTACCTCTGTTGGCCACCTCCACACAGTTAAATCTTGCTTTAACAGAAACCTTTAGTGTATTATACAGTTAAGTAACATGAAATACAGTGTATGCATAACAATGCATCCTTATTCTGAATAGCACCTGGTTTGAATTAGTGTTTGACTCTTTTCCTCAATGCTTCACAAACACATGAAGAAGCTGTGCAAGAACATCTATAATAACATGGGCTTAATTTCCCAGATTGAAGACACACTGTTTGACATGGCTATGTATAGAACTGAGTAAACCAAGAACACCATAGTCATTAGTCAACTTAGTGTTAATAATTTCTGCCCAGGTTTTTTTTTTTTTTGGAACATGCAAAGTTTGGCACTGCTTAGAATGTAACAAATGGGAGTTATGATACCATTAGTCTTAGCAAACAAGTGGACCAGTTCCCCCTAACCCATCAGCCCCTTGTCCCATCATCCCAAGAGAAGCTGCTGGTAGATCTACAGCGATATCAAGTAGAAGTGAAGAAAAGCTTTGAAGGATAAAGTTCAGAAATCCTCCATGTTGCTTTCTGCTGCAGAGGGAGAAAAAGAGGAAGAGAGAGACAATAAGGAACAGTCATACAACTTTCAAAACAAATACCAAAACCATTAGTGATGTTAATCAAACAACCCCGCTATCTATAAATCACCAGCTGATAGCACGTTGTGAGAACTTTCATATAACAGAGTCATGCATTCAGTACGCAATGTTTTATTTTTTCAGTGGATTTGCAATTCAAATCACTACGGCCACGCAACTGGAGGTAAAATGTACCTCAGAACAGCGAGCAGGACTTGGGGGGTCTGAAAGGATTATCACTGGAGGGAACCCCGACCAGAAGAGGGTCCTTGGAGGCATTTTGCAGGCAGAAGTTTCTCAAGTCAGCAGCAGCCTGGGACACCTACAGAGCCACAGTGTGTATGTGTGTGTAAAGCAGACACAAACACCCTCTCCATCGTAGATATTAACGACCAGGCAGGCTGGCTTGCATACTATGCCCATTCTCCCACTCACACACTTAACTGTGTTTTTGCATAAAATTTGCAAGCAGAGGTTAACGCTACCTTTTCAATGCAAAGGACAAACTACAAATACACTTCGAAGAAAAAGTGGTTTCACTATAAGTTAGCTATGAACTGTCTACACGGTAAAATTGTTTCAGAAAACCGAACAAGCGCAACTGTTGGTTGAATCTGCTGTCATTTTTCTCGGTCATTTCATACATCACAGCGGCTAGTTACGGTTTTCCCACAACAGACAGCCAGTGCGGAGCTGTCTGTTAATACACGGAAGAAACCTGCTTACAAGTGTGACAGTAGAGTAGTTGGTGGTCTTAACTGCTCGGTCTACTTGCAACCATTGTTGTATCATGTTTCAGTGTAACACTCCACTTTAATAACCCTAATACAACAGTACAGTGTGTGACATTGCTAAACAGTTTGTCTCCGCCATTCAAGAGCTAACGTTAGTCTTCCGTGTTTGTGTGTCAAGTGTTCAGGGGTTCATACCTTGATCCTCCGGACGCTGGCCTCTAACCGAAGTTGCTTAACTGCCCTTTGAGCGATAATCAGGTTGTTGCTTGCATTGTTGTTGGACATGACGACGGCAGTTGGCACAGTTAAGTTTTAAGATTTTTTTTTAATAAACTTAGTCCGAACGGAAAACCCTAACCCTAAACCCTGGACTCGAGTGAAGAATATTGACCGCCCACTAATACGTTACCCCGTCGTAGAGGAAGGCATTCTATTCGGTTGGGTGTGCGTCAATCAAAAAAAGTACAGTTCAAGCCACGCCCACTCCGCTCCAGCTTCTTCGAAGGCAAATTGTTCCAACTGGTGACCAAGCGCTTACGCACTGCTAAGTGGCATCATGTCGTTGTAAATGAAAACAGGCAATAGTGTGGTTTTCTGTCGGTGATCATCTACAAGGCAAGAAGGGACTCCATGCCATTCTCATGAACTTAAATCAATTTGAACTATTTAAGAGTATATATTCATTTATTTTTAGTTTTCAAGAGAAGGTATTTATTCGAGTGCATGTACCCAAAGTACTGCACCCATATTTCACAAATGTGCACATGGATGACATTCAGTTCAAACAGATTTTGGATAGTGGACGCATTTTCTTCTTATGTCTGCTTGTCAGCATAGGCTACATCTTTAAGAAAATATTTGACCTTTTAACTGATACATCTTATGAATGTTATGTGCATGCAGATGTTCAAATGGTATATTTTGACCATGTTTTGTATATTTTGAAAAACAGTGTATTTCAATGGATTGGTTGTGTATTTTTTACTGAAGAAAAAAGCTCACAGTATCTCAATTGTTTTACAATAATTTCACCATTTTGAGAAACCAAGGTGAATACAGTACTGCTTGTAATGAAACAGGCAGGCTGGGTGAGTCTATATTGGTTTCACTCGTACACTTTGAAAATCAAAGAGTGATGCAGATGTATATTCTCTTCTTTTTAATTCCCTATTCCTCCCCTTTCCTTCACTGCAGGTTTTTGTAGCTTAGCTACTTCATTTTCCCTTATTTAATGCATCTTATGCTATAATTTTTCACTTTCTTTTTACTCATTGAGAGAACTTAATCTATTTTTTGTCTTGGTTCATTGTCTTACTTTTTTTTCTTTTTATAGTTTAGTGAGGTTTGTTGTCATTGTGTTCAGGTGAAATGTTTTTATAAGCACTTTTTTGGTTTTTATCTCAAGATTGTATTTCTGTGTAGCTTGGGAGTGGAGACATAGATGCTCTGGCTTTGCATCTCCTCCCCACAACAGCAGAAACATGCCAAAACGTCACTAATATAGATTCATTTTTAATAAATAAACTTAAAGAAATTAGTTTTAACCGCATTTATTTAGACTAGCACTGGAAGCAAATGTAAGAAATCTACAACCAGTACTCAAAAATAAATATGCTGAAACCAGCATTTTTGGATAAATTGGAAGGGTTCTCAGTTCAGGATAAATTAGATTAGTGCCTTGAAATCCAAAATGCATGTGAGAAAATGTAGAGAATATAATTCTATCATAATTTCATTTCATTTCATATTTCACAATATCAAGATTTATTTCTTTGAATGGTGTGTTTTGTGTTTTTGAAATTTTTCTGTTTTGATGTTTTTACATTTTTTTCTATATTTAGAATTTGTTAGAATTGTGTTTTGTCAACTAAACAAATACACTTGCCTTTCACTGCTGCATTGAGAAAAAATTTGAAGAAGCAGAAATGTTTGCTCATCGATTTTACTAAAAGTCATATAAAAGATACCTTTAGAATGTTCTTTATTTACACAAAAACTACAAAGGTACATTTATATATAGCTTATATTTTAAGTGATTTAGAATAAAAAAGTTGCTATCAAGTGAGCAAAAACAAAGCCAATATTTACATACATTCTAACAGAAATGATACAAAAGGGTGATGAGAATTAATCATACAATGAATGACCAGTAATTTATTATTTAAAACATCTGAAATCAAAACAATATCATAACAAAATGGAATGTGTCTCAATTATCTTCACTCACTCTGGTGACTTGTCCCCTGAAAGTTGAGATGAAAGAAAAAAAACATGGTTATTGGCACCACGTAGTTCACAATACTGAGACAAGAACCCTGAGACCACATTGAATTTCTATCTTACAGGTGATTGGTCCAATGGTGACGGGCTTGGTGGGTGCAGATCTGGAAACAGAACGGTGCGTCCTCCCCGAGCAAACCTGGGAGGAGGGGTTGGGGAATCGGAGAAGTGGAAAGATAAGAAACCAGCAAAATGTTTCAAAAAGCAGCATTGATTATTGATTGATACTATTGACTAAGTGCAAGGATTAGTGTGTGACTCACAGGAGTGCAGGAGGATCTCCTCTGGTCACACAGACTGAGGCTGCAGTGAAGGAAAATCTCCTCATAGTTGTTCATAAACGGGAAAAGAAGAGCAGAGAAACGAGCCCGGAGGGACAAACCGCTCTCAGTAACTGTCACCAGTCGACGGTCTCTAGGACACCTGGCAGAGGATGGATCAGACTGTCAGGTCATCACACATAATCCTATCTTTCCTTCTCTTCCGTTCATTTCTACATTCCCTACGGTGAGAACCCATCTGCTGATTAAGAGGGAAATGTACCTGTTCTGAATGAGCATATATCTCATAGAGTCATCAGGATCCGGGGACTGAGTGGCATAGCAGTTCTCCAGAACAACCACAAAGCTTGGATCACTCTCCATCACCGACACCCCCACATACATGGCAGATCCCAGTGGCAGGGCGACTCGGCCTTCTGGGTAAGGCTCTGTGTAGTTAGAGTTGCGGAACAGAGACATGGAGGCACTGGCTTTGCTGCCCAAGCCTGAAATGCCACCTGCAAGCCTGTCAAAAAAGCATGACACTGAGAAATTCATCCTCCCTACATGTCTTTCGCTGCGACCAGCAGCTCTACAGCTCGCTCTGTTTGGCCAGTTAGTTGGTCAGTCAGTCTGACGGTCCACAAAAATTTCCCCACTGTTTGGCGGCCACAATTCTTGGCCTAGGAGGCTGAAATTTGGCATGGAGGTGAAGTGTGTATGTGTGTTTGTGCTCATGCCAATTTGCGAAAAGGGGGCATCGCAATGGGAGTGGCCTATCAAAAAGATGCATAACTTCCAAATGGATTCACAGAATTGCACAAGATTTTGTGGAAATGTTGATCATAAGCCAAAGGACAGCCTATCAACTGTTCATGTCATTCATTTTTCATTGGTGACTGTTTGCCACGCCCCCTGTATGTTAGCCATTCCCCCTCTCATAACTTACGAACTGTTTGTCGTAGACTGTGTGTGTGTGTGTGTGTGTGTATGCATGCACGCACGCACGTGTGAATGCATGCCCATATTGCTATTGTGCTATTGTACTTACGGTAGGTATGGGCTAATAGCTATGTCCAAGCTGGTGTCAGTGTCCAAGGGATAGGCACAGTGGAAAGGGATACTCTCAGGAAGGGCCAGGGACACATTTTTTATAGGGTAAAGAAACAAACTGTTGGAGTAGATGGCGTGGGTGCCGTTGGTCTGAAAGACAGAGGATGATTGTCAGCTCAAGGGTCAACTCAGAGAACTAAGTGGTAGGCAGGGTCAAGTATTTGAAGAAACCATACTTTAACTACAGATCCTGCAACACTACAATTAAAAATAACTTAGAGTGTCACAAATAAATAAATTTCAGATCTAGCTCATTATTTTATACGTTTTTCTGTAATTCCTATAACTTCACCTTTGTCCAACCACACATTAAGATGGTATTCCACATTGATTTTATGATGAGGACAACAGCAGATCTATGCTAGTCAGCATAACAACAACGAAATGAAAGTCATAAAAGTAGATTGAATAGAAATACGTAGTACATTGAATTGTAGAAGCAGAATAAAAAAACACAACAGAGTAGAAAAAGATAGAATAGCATTAATTTCTATAGAAAGATTCACAGATAAGCAGCATGAAATCTTTACCCTCAGTATGTTTCCACAGGCGCCTGCCCGGCGCTCCACGTTGTACCACACTGTTCCATTATGCTCTATGAAGTCGGAGCAAAGTTGGTTTGCCAGGTGACCAGAGAGTGCATCCAAACCAGAGGTTTCCGCATGAGACACGCTCAGGATGACTTGCATTTTATGACGCCCACAAAAAAGCTCTGGAGCCGGGAGTGGGGGGTACAGGTCTAAATGGAAAAATCAGTCAACAAAATAAAGACAAAGAAAAAAGAAGAGGGAGAGACACAAGAAAAGAAGGTAAGTGTGGCAACCAAAGACAAGAATTTTATCATTATTTTCAATTATGTGATTACATTCCAAAGCACAAAAAACAACAACGACAACATCAACAAAAAACCTCATAACAACAAGAAAACATACATTCACAAATAACACCAGCATCTTCAGAGTGACCACAGTTGTGGGACCCAAAGCCTTGATGTCGACAGTCTGATAGTGATGGCTCATTTCCTGAACAGCGAACATCATCCAACCAGATCGGTCCACTGCCCTGTCCAAAATATGCTGTGTTTGTTGCTGTCAGTGCCCTGCCGCAGCCCAACTGTCTACACACCACCCGCGCATCATTCAGGTCCCAGGCGTCGTCACACACTGTGCCCCACTGGCCACCATGGTAGACCTCCACTCTGCCAGAGCAGCGGTTGTCAGGGAATCCGTTGACCAGCCTCACTGGAAAACCAGCTATCATAGAAAAACATTAAACATAACGCTGTTGAAAGGAGACACAGGGAAAAGCTGGACTTCATCATGAAAAACTACAATGAGAAATAGATGATGTAAAGTAAACTCATGTCTATAAATGGTGGCAAAGAAAATCCCTCTGCTACAAGTTATGCAACAGACTGGCTGTCAAATAAACAATGGGCCATCAGTTCCTGCTACACATATTTAAATTTACCTTCACAGACGACACCAGCATCCTCTTGGTGACCACAGTCGTGGGATCCAAACCCTTGGTGGCTGCACTCTGTGAGCTTTGATTCGGTGCCTCTGCACCTGACATCATCCAACCAGATGGGCCCAGTGCCCTGTCCAAAACGTGCACCCTGCGGTGCTGACAGGACCTTGCCACACCCCAGCTGTCTGCACACCACCT